>JAJIBD010024319.1:0-45653 GCA_021461705.1 Cryptotis parvus | reverse complement strand
AGTCTTTTTTTTCTATCTTCTGGTGTTGTGTAGAGAATCTTTGGAACTCGTCTTCGAGATCACTAATTCTTTCTTCAGTAGCTATTATTCTGCTATGATGGCTTTCCACTGTGTTTTTCATTTCATTTACCTCATTTTTAATATCTGTCATTTCCATTTGCATTTTCCTCACTTCTTCTATCATGTCCTCTTGTATTTTATTGAGTTTGCATTCCATTGCTTCTTTGAATTCCTTATGAATCCTTAACATTTCTTTCCGAAATTCCTTATCAGAGAGATTATACAACTCATTGGTATTGCTTGGCTCATCTGGACTAGCGACTTCACTCATAGAGCTTGATGGAATTTTGTGTTGCTTTACCATTATGACTATTGTAGGTTGCAAATGTGGGGTCTTGGGTGACTAGATAGTACAGTTAGTAGGTATCTGGTCTGTTTGCAGAGTTTGGGTGGGTAGCAAGGATGTAGGAACCAAGGTTCACTGGTACCTCATGCAAGATAGGTAGTAAGAGGATCGTCCACGCGGTTTTGAGTTTTGGGATGTTCTAGGAAGCGCAGGGGCCCAAGGGGTTTAGCGTTGAAACCAAGGCAGTTTGCCTTGGTTCCCGTTGATGGAGTTTCCGCTCTTCCCTGGGGCAACTTGGGTCCGCTGGAGACGCAGGGGTCACACACACACACACCTGTGGGGAGATTTGCAGCCAGTCCCGGGGCGCCGCACCCAAGGGGTCAGCGTTGAAACCAAGGCAGTTTGCCTTGGTTCCCATTGATGGAGTTTCCGCTCTTCCCTGGGGCAACTTGGGTCCGTGGAGATGCAGAGGTCACACACACACACCTTATGTTCAGATTACTATGATTCTTACAGAATGGGAGGCATCTGGGGATTATTTTGCGTGTGTCGGTCTTTAGTAACATTTAAGAGATACTAGAATACTATCTTTTTTCTTAGACAAAGAATAGTATTTTTCAGATGGACAAAAGGGAAAATGCTAGAAAGGGAAGATCTTGTATTACCAATATAGATTCCCTCATCCAGCTCAAGCTTTGCCACTATGGGAAAAAAGAAACATCCTTTCAGAAGTCAGTAGGAATTATTGTCCCTAAATTCAGGATTTTCTGGAAGCTACACAGTTTAGGATTTTCCTAATGTTTCTCAGGAAAGTTACCCAATCCATCACTGTCCTCTAAGTTCTGTGGTCAATTTCACACAGCACCAAACCACTAGACTTGAAAGGCAGATCAACCTACAGCCACAATCTGTGTACTGCGTTCTCCTAAATGTGTACTATCTGTATTTCGGATATGGTCCACCCTCCACACCACCTAGATACTGCTTCCTTTCCCTGACACAAGCTCAATAAAGCAGGTCACTGATCACATACCACACAGTATCTGATACTGTTGGCCCATATCACACAAGGTCAAACAGCTATCTTTTTACTCATTTCTAGAAGTTTTTGATAAAATGATTATTACATTCCACAACTCTCGGTCATGAAACTCAGCAAGGCTACATTAGGCTCTCTCTGTGTTAAAATACAGCGAAGCTCTCTGTTCAGATGTCTTAGCACCATGATGGCTCAATGGACTGCAAAGTTGCCACTTTTACACTCCAAAGTGAAAGGAGACACATGCTTAAAGGACTATCTACTTTGATTTCTCCAAACTGATGTGAACTTTATTATTTTTACTTTCCAAAACTGTAAGTTTGAGAGATGTTTGGGTGGTGTCCAAGACTTTTTCTAAGTTTCTCACACCGGTATTTTCCTTTCTCTCTATACCCTTTCAGTCAACAAAATCAAATTTATATAATATGGTTTAGTGAGAAAAAAAATGCTTGGATATTCTTATAATTTCATGGCATGGTCTTGGGCATCAGAAAATTTATTTTCTTTTTATCTAAAATAAGTGTGCATTTAATATATGGTAAAATAGCAAATGAGTTGTGTTCCTTCACACATTGTTATTTAGCTAAGAAAGCACTTTTAGTTAAACATAAGTCTAGCTACTATCAGAAATAGAGGGCTGGAGAGATGCAACATTGGTAGGAACTTGCTTTTGCACTGTGAGCTCACCTTACTCTCCCTCGAACCAGTATCTAAAGCCCTGATCTCTGAGCAAACTGAGTTTTGTGTGGCACAAAAACAAAAAGAACATTTTCAGTACTTCTGAATCACGCTGTATAAGAGCTCATTTCTTCTTATAACTTAAGATTCCATATTCTCTGCCCCTCAAGGTGTTGCAGTTGTAGCTGCAGTGCCTGGCTGTGTTGGCAGGTGGCAGACAGGAGAGATAGGCTTGTCTACACCCCCGGGGGCTCTGCCCTGTGGGTCCAGATGGTGCATAGTCTGACTAGGAAAGGACTGGGACCCCTGGGATGAACCAGGCAGAGCCTGGCAGAGCCTGGCAGAGCCTGGCAGAGCCTGGCAGAGCCTGGCAAGCTATGGCAGAGCCTGGCAAGCTACCCGTGGTGTACTCAATATGCCAAAAACCATAACAATAGAGATGAACTGGACAAAGTACAGACCAGATGCACAGCTGTGCTGCCCAACCCACGTGGAGCAGCCCATGGAGTCTTTGAGGAATCAGCTAGTCCCAGGCCAAGACCAATGTAGCTCCTAGGATAAAGCAGTCATGTGGGGGAAGCTACGCTGGCCGGAATTAGAGCAGAGATTTGGGCTCCTCCCTCTCCATCCCAGTGGGCATGGCTATGGGCTCTCAGTCTCTGCAACCAGATGAACTTGACAAGGGACAGACCAGGCGCACAGCTGTGACAGTGCGCAGCCATGCAAGAGGCTTAGATGACAAAGTAGGCAAGGCCCAGGTCCTTCCCAGGATCTTTCACATATGTACACCATAATGATCATTGTAGTTGTAACAAACTGGGGAGGTTGATGGGGAATGAGAAACTATAATGTCACGCTAGAACTCACTCTGAATATACACATAGATAATTACATCATAAACCGTAAGGCAAGTCACAAGGTGTAGGAGAAGAGAGAGAGAAATACAGAGATAGAAATAGAGAGACAGAGAAAGATGAGAGACTCAGACACATGGGGGAGAACTGCCATCCGTTTCTCCCCTAGTTCAGCTTACATGAGGCTCCCAGGAGGCAAAATGGGTTTTTGGGGTGGGCCCATCACTTCTGTAGGGCCTCGGAAGCAGCCTGATGAGACTCCCTCACCATAATAGCCACCATTATCACGGTCTGGACCCCACAGCTCATCAGAACCAATGCAAGAGAGGCGGAAGTCACCAGGTGTTCCTGGAGATGGAGCAGAGGTCCCCATTCCCCTCTCAGACCCGTCCCAGAGGTCTGGTGGCCCCACCCAGGAACTGCCTCTGGGCTCTCGGGCATGATGCAGAGACTCAGATACAAGGGGGAGAGCTGCCATCCGGTTGTCCCCTAGTTCAGCTGATCATGAAGCTTCCAGGAAGCAAGATGGGTTTTGGGAGTGGGCCCATCACCTCTATAGGGCCTTGGAAGCAGCCGGATGAGACTCACTCACAATAATAGCTGCCATTTTCATGGTCTGGACCCGCACGTCAAACTAGTGGGACCAATCATGTTCTAGAATATATTACAATCTACAATGTGTAATAAAGGGAAGCGAGAAGGAGAGAGAGAGAAAGAGAGAAAGGAGATAAAGAACCTGCCATGGAGGCAGGCTGGGGGAAGGGGAGGGAGGTGGGGACATTGGTGATGGGAGATGGGCAGGAGTAGAGGGATGTGTTTTGGAACACTGTAGAATCAAAATTCAAACATGAACATCTTGTTTGCTATATCACTGTATATCTAACAGTGGTATAATAAAATATTTTTTAAATTAAAAAAGATAAAAATAAAGATAACATGTTCCTTTGATTAAAAATAAACTTTCAATATACTGATTTCATCATATGCTTTAACAATATATTCAAAATTATCTTGAAATACCTTTTTGGGCCACCTCCGTTTCACTGATGACATCGTTCTAATAACACCAAACATTAGCCAAGTGGCACAAATGCTGGCTGACTTTGACTGAGAATGTAGAAAGATAGGTCTACAGCTGAATCTCAAAAAAACTATGTTCATGAGAAATGAACTAGTTCCAGAAGCCCCATTCCCTCTCAATGGAACAAACATCTCTGAATGCAGCAGTTATGTGTACCTAGGTCGAGAAGTCATAAAACCTAAGCTGCTCAGGAGGAAGAGAGTGGCATGGAATGTCTTCAAAAGCATCGAAGAAATAGCAAAAACGACAAAGAACCTCTGGCTCCGGGCACATCTCTTCTACTCCACCATTCTTCCTGCATTAACATATGCCTCAGAGACCTGAGCCCTAGGAAAGCAGTATGAGAATGCTATCCAGATCTCCCAAAGAGGAACTGAAAGAGCTATGCTTGGAATATCAAGCCACACTCAAATGAGAGAAGGAATCCGGAGTTCCTACCTCTGTCACTGTTCCAGAGTCACGGACGCTGTCTCATTTGCTAAGGCATCGAAAATCAGATGGGCTGTACATGTAATGCGATCTGAAGATGACCGCTGGACTAGAGCCGTTACTGACTGGATCCCACAGGATGTCAAAAGATCACGTGGCCGCCCACATACAAGATGGTCAGACTTCTTAGTCAAGATCCTGAACAAATTGAAAGTATTCCTGAAGCAACCAGATGCCATTGGGCTACACTGGCACGTGATAGGGTCAAATGGAAATGTTACTGGTGCCCGCTCAAGCAAATCAATAAATAACGGGATGTCACGTGATCAAGTGACCTTTAGGGCCAGAGAGATAGTATATCAGATAAACTTTTTGTTGCACACACTTACCCCAGATTCTGTTCCCAGTGCAGAGCCAGGATAAAGTTCTGGCTGAGCACAGAATAAGAGAGAGAGAGAGACAGACAGAGACAGAGAGACAGAGAGACAGAGACAGAGAGAGAAGAGAACAGTAGAGAGGGTGAGGAGAGGGGGAGAGGGAGGTGGGAAGAAGGGAAAGTGAAGAGAGAGAAGATGAGGGGAAGGGAGGGAAGAACGGAGAGGAAAGACAGAAAAAGGAAGAAAGAGAGAAGAGAGGAAAATGGTGAGAGAGGGATAGAGGGAGATAGGGAAGAGGAAGGAAGGAAGGAAGGAAGGAAGGAAGGAAGGAAGGAAGGAAGGAAGGAAGGAAGGAAGGAAGGAAGGAAGGAAGGAAGGAAGGAAGGAAGGAAGGAAGGAAGGAAGGAAGGAAGGGAAGGAAGGAAGGAAGGAAGGAAGGAAGGAGGGAAGGAAGGGAAGGAGGGAGGGAAGAAAGGAAGGAGGAAGGAAGGAAGGAGGGAAGGAGGGAAGGAGGGAAGGAAGAAAGGAAGGAAGGAAGGAGGGAAGGGGAGGGAAGGAAGGAAGGAAGGAAGGAAGGAGAAGGAGGGAAGGAAGGAAGGAAGGAAGGAAGGAAGGAAGGAAGGAGGAAGGAAGGAAGGAGGGAAGGAAAGGAAGGAAGGAAGGAAGGAAGGAAGGAAGGAAGGAAGGAAGGAAGGAAGGAAGGAGGAAGGAAGGAAAGGAAGGAAGGAAGGAAGGAAGGAAGGAAGGAAGGAAGGAAGGAAGGAAGGAAGGAAGGAAGGAAGGAAGGGAGGAGGGAAGGAGGGAAGGAGGGAGGGAGGAGGGAGGAATGGAGGAAGGACTAAATGGAGTTTCTGGGGAAAACACTTAAAATATTTATATATATATATATATATATATGTACGTATTATGATACCAATATCCAAGGTCAAGTGAAACATGTATCAGGAGGTCTTGTCAAAGGTGGAAATTATCATAAACGTATGGGATCAGAGGCTAGGTAAGACAGAAAATGGAACAGTGTGCTAACAATTGTCGAAAGTGCTAATACCAACCTAGAACTGAGCATTAAATATAGGCAAAAAGATACACATGACAACCTTTTAATGTGTGTACTGTAATCCACAATGTGGAAGGGAAGGAAAAGAGAAAGAGAAAGAGATAAAGAGAAAGAGAAAGAAATAAAGAACCTGCCATGGAGGCAGGCTACGGGAGGAGGGAGGCAATTGGGGACATTGGTGGTGGGAAATGGGCACTGGTGGAGGGATGGGTGCTGGCACACTCTATGACTGAAACCCAAATATGAATATCTTTGTAATTGTATGTCTCACGGTTGTATAATAAAATATTTAAATAAATAAAATAAATAAATAGGTGAATTTATGAATAAAATATTTTAAACATCTGTTTTGTTTGTTATGGAAATTGAAAATCTCACAAAAATATCAAAGGTATAGCTGAAATATTTTATCTCAGTTATTGTTTATTGTTGTTTTTTATGCCCCACCTTAGTCACCATACTTATGAAACAGTTTTTATTTCTTCAACCACATTTTCTGACTTTCAACATTCCATGATTCCAGCTTTTATCCTCTAGTTTTGTAGTCTCATCATCACTTCTCTGAAATTACAACATCCAGAATTACATTCAATCTTTCATATATGGTCTCATAGTCATGCAACCAGCAGTAATACTGAATTCAGGTATGTGGCTCAGTGGTAGAATGCCTAATGTGTGTGTGTGAGGTCAGAAGTATGACTCACAATCCACCTCATATCACTTTGTGCAATCTCCTACAGTGCAGTTTTGCCCTAGGTGCCGCAATCAAGTTTTCAATACCATGAAATCACAGCAATAATAACAGAGAGATGGGAAGGAGATTGGATAAATCTTAGTAGTACCAATTACTATCATTTTTTAAAGGTCAACATTAGCATTTAGGAAGATTTTTAAGCAACAACATCAGAAAATAAATGTTTTCTTCATTCTGCACCTATGTTTTGACTTTAATGCAAAAATCTTTAATGTAAATGAATTTAACACAAATAATGAGTATATGAGTAGTAACACTTATTATTTCTCACAATTTTATCATTTATTTTGAATTATATCAATCATAGTAGCTACTGATGCCCAGATTCTTTTTTCCTAAATTATTGATTAAAAATTGAATAGGACTGAGATTAGATAAGACAGAGAAAGGAACAGTGTACCAATAATTGTTGGAAATGACAATACCAGCCTAGAACTGAGCATTGAATCCCTTGGCAAAGGGATATATATTATAAACTCTAAGTGTATGTATTGCAAGCCACAATGTGTAAGCAAAGGAAGAGAGAGAGAAAGTGAAAGGGAAAGAGAGAGAAAGGGAGAGAGACAGAGAGAGAGAGAGAGAAAGATGCAAAGTGCCTGCTGTAGAGGCAGGCTGGGAAGGGGAGAGGGAATCAAGGGACATTGGTGGTGGGAGATGGGTACTCATGGAGGGGTGGGTGCAGGAACACTGTATTAACCCTAATATGAGCATCTTTGTAACTGCATATCTCACGGTGGTATAATAAAAAATATTTTAAAACTAATTGGATTTATACTCAGCCCCTTAAATAAAAATGGAACCTGTAAATGAGAAAAAAATAGAATAGGAAATATTGAAAAGCCAAAATAAGAGTTTTTACTACAAAATTTAAAATGTTTAATCTAATTATTGATTAACACCATTTATATAAAGTCGTTTCATAGGTTGGAAAGTAAACGACTTATATTTTTTGTTCTTGATGAAATTATTGATGAAGTTTTTTAAAATCTTTTATTAAATATTATTATAGAATTTTTAATATAAGAATTTCAAGAGTGAATTCTCATCTCAATATGTGTCTAATTCTTACCATTCCATCCAGCAAAACTCCAACACCTTACTCCCACCAAGACAACTCTTTTCATTCTTCCACCCCCACTCTTCTTGTCTTCTGGTAACAATCATAGTTTCACTGAGTATGAGTTAGGTTCTCTGTTTCTTGACAGGTTTTTTGCCTTGGTAATTCATGCTCCACATATTAGTGAAACTATCTAATAATTGTCTTCAATTTCTTGCCTATTCCACTTTACAAAATCACCCAAGAAGCATTCTTTTTTTCTACCAAACTGTACAAATTCACCTATATTAGAAAAGTAGAATCCCAGTTTTTTTCCCAATCGTATATAGTTGGGCATTTAAATTGATCCCATGTTTTTGCTACATACTGTTGATTCTTCAACTCCCTTGCTCTCCTCATCCAATCAATCATCTAATCCTTTGTTGTCTCTTGACTGAGTCTCCCTACCTTTATCTTAGTGACTCAGTTCAAAGAAACCTACATTAAATGACTGAATAACTAAAATAAATTTCTAGCTGTTCTACTCCAACTCCATAGTCTATGTTTTTTTCTTGCCTGGAAAGCCAAAGTTATTTTAACAACATATCATAATATTTAAATTTCATTCTCACTACATTGCTAGGAAGACAAACTCTGTACACATCAGTTAATTTTATTGCATCAAGACTTCTGGTTTCTTCCTCCTCAACTCCTGCCATTTGCTACCTTTACCTTGTCTATATACACCTTTACTCTTTGGGCATGTATACTTCGGAAATTTTCAGTCATCCCAAGTCGCACTGCTCTTTTTTTTGCAAAGTTGAACCGTTGCCTTTCAATGTCTAAAAATTATCTTCCAATGCATGCTTAAATATTACATATTCTGGCCACTCTTTTGTGATTCCCTCTCACATAAGTAGGATTATGTTTCACTTCCCTATTCAGATGACATTCCACAAATACGCATATATGCACTCTATTTGACCCTCTTTTTTTGTATTTTGGGTCACACTGGGTGCAGTGTTGGGTCTGCACTCGAAATTGCTTCTGGTAGTGCTCGGGGACCATGTGGGATGCCAGGAATCAAAACCAGGTTGGCCGTCTGCAAGGTCAATGCCCTACCTGCTGTACTATCACTCCAGCCCCACATGCTTCTACTGATATTGTCACTTGATCACTTGACATCTGTTATTCATCGATTTGCTCAAGCAAGCACCAGTAATATTTCCATTTGACACTATCACGTGCCAGTGTAGCCCAATAGCATCTGATTGTTTCAGTAATACAAAGAGCCTAATATTGTACCTTAGAATATTATTTCTAATTTTAAAATTATTATGTTGCTGAAGTCATAGTAAATATGCAATGAATTTGTCAATATCTTATATTTAGAATAGTTTTAAGCTTACAACAAAATAGAAATATCTCATTTATTTTCTACTTTATGGGCAGTTTGCCCTATCATAAGCATTGCTTACCAGATTGTTGCATTTGTTAAAACTGATGAGCATACAAATCATAATCAAATCTAAGTCCATGATGTACATTAGTGCTCACTCAATTTAGTACAGTCTACGAAGTTAGAGTGAGTGAAGCATCTGGAACTAGTTAATTTTTCATGAACATTGCTTTTTTGAGATTCAGCTGTAGAACTACCTTTCCACATTCATGTGGGAAGTCATCCAGCATTTGTGCTGCTTAGCTAATGTTTGGTGTTATTAGAACGATGTCATCAGTGAAGCGGAGGTGGTGTAGTTGCCAACCATCTACCTTCACTCCCATTCCTTCCCATTCTAATTGATGCATGACATTCTCAAGGGTGCCACTGAAGAGTTTTGGTGAAATTGTATCACCCTGCCGAACCCCCTCTTTTGTCATCGATGATCACTTCCTTGTTGAATGGTGAGATCCTGGTGGTGAATCTGTAATACAGCTCACGAAGCATCTTGATGTATTGGGTTTGAAAGCCCTGTTTGGCTAGGGCTTCAATGACCGCTTCAGTCTCCACAGAATCAAAGGCTTTCTTTAAATCAATGAACGTGAGACAGAGCGGCATCTTGTACTCCCCTACAAACCTCAATGAGCTGGTTACTGTGTGGATATGATCAATTGTGCTGAATCCTTTTAGGAAGCCAGCTTGTTCATATGGTTGTCCTTCATCTAATGTTCTGCCAATCCTGTTCAGGATGACTTGAGTGAACAGCTTTAGATGATGGACAACAGGCAAATGGGGCGATAGTTGCCAATGCCGTGGATGTCTCCCTTCTGGAATTGAAAGAGCTATGCTTGGAATATCACACCTCACTCAAGTGATAGAAGGAATCTGGAGTTCCAATCTCCGATGTCGAGAGTCAGGGATGCTGTCTCATTTGCCAAAACGTCGAAAATCAGATGGGCTGTACATGTAATGCAACTTGGAGATGACCTCTGGACTAGACTGTTACTGAATGGATCTCACGGAACATCAAAAGATCACATGGCCGCCTACCTATGAGATGGTCAGATTTCTTCATCAAGACCCTGAACAAACGGTTTGAGGTTCTTCACATTCCTGGAGCAAGCAGATGCCATTGGGCTACACTGGATGTAACAGGGACAAATGGAACATTACTGGTGCCCGCTCAAGCAAATTGACGGATAACGTGATGTCAAGTTATAAGTGAACGAAGCAATATTCCACTGTATGGATAATTCACCATTTAACTAACCAATAAAAAATTTTTGTCCACGGAGACAGTTTTTTAATCTTTTTTTCTTATTTCCAAAGACTATTCAGGAAGTAAAGTTGATCTCATTCCTAGTGTAATATCTCATAGAAAACATGGTATATATTTTGGGGCAATATCCCACTAATTTGAATTATAAAAGCACAATATATGACTAAGTTCTTCAAATGGCAAAGAAGTAAACTGAAAACCCGGCATGGAAAAAGTCATTATTGAAGTATCCATGAAGGGAGGATCAATTTAATAAAGGCAGATGAGATACTAGACTAGGTATTCTGAAGACATTGAAAAGTAATATAGTTTTAGAACACTAAAATAAACAAAACTAAGGAAACATTTTAAGATAATATATATTGATCAAAGTTATATTTATAACTAACATAAGAACTAACACTTAATTATTTTATTTTAATAAAAATATGACTTTTCTCCTCTTTATAAGATTTATGAATTACATCAGTAGAGCAATGATCCATTTGATCATATAAATAAACTGACTGTCTTTAACAACAACTGTTAATCAAGAAAGCTTCCCACATAATATTCAGATTCTCCCTGAGTTTGGGCCCTTAGCCTCTGTCAGATTATCTTTTCCAGGTGACTGAATATTAGGACGTGTCCTATCTGGTATTCACACCTCTATCTTGGCTAACTACTAAGTACCAGATTGCTATGAAAAATTTTTGGAAAATTACCAGTTAAGCACATATATCTTAATAAACAATCAACACCCTTCAGATTTGGGAAAATGAAAATTCTTAACAAACTCAAAGGTAGCAGTAAAAATCTAAGGGAGGAATTCATGAAAAGATAATATGAATCAAAATAGAGAAGAGAGTTGGAAACCATTCAGAGCTTAATGGAGGGTTAGAGCTAGAACTTTTGGCCTCGTACCATAAGGTAATAAAGAAACTGCTGCATTTTTTAATGTGGATTGACTGTATAAAGTGAGAAAAACATGCCAATCTCCAGATTTCAAAAATTTAAATCTTAATAAAAGTTCACCGTCCTCACACCAGGAGACCGTCTTGCTTCCTCAGTTGCTACAACTAAGAGTTTTAAATTTTTGCCTTCACCTTGGGTCATTTGATTATTTATTAATTGTGAGGGAAAATATATACAACTCATGTCTTACTAATGTAAAATTAATTAGCAAATATTCAGAATGTGCTTTGAAGTTGAAAAGTTGTGTGAGTGTTAAGTATTATCATTATATTATTATCATAAAACACATAAAAGCCACAAGCTCTCGTCAGCTAAATAGGTGGAGAGTGACTCTACCGCCCAGCACTCAGAGAGAAGATGGCAAAGGGACAACCAGAGCAGAGAGAGCCAGCATGGACACCACTGCAGAGCAGGTGGGCTTACGGGTTAGGGTGGCGGATGGGCAAGGGTGGTAGGACAGTCAGCCAATGTTCCTTACATAAAACTCTTTAGTCAAATTCATTATGTAGCTTTATTTTTATTTTAATGTTCCTAAAAATTAGATGTTTCTCTAAGCTTTTTGGAAATAGGAAAAATGAGCATCCTTTAAAAAGGTAAAATATCATTTTAATACTGATTGTTTTAAGCATTAGCTTTTGTTTTGGCGGCTAATTTGTGTGAGAAATTTTTACCTCACAACTAGGTCATTTTTAAAAACTGTGTATAATTTGAAAAGATTTACCCCTTGCTCTGTGCTCGGGGATCACTTCTTGCAGTGTCTGGTATTCAGGGCAACATATGTGGTGCCAGCGATCAAAAAAAATGTTGGCTGAGTGCAAGGCAAGTTCCTTTCACATGCACCGCCTCTCTAGTCTGTGGTCCAATTTTGGTACCTTGCCAATATCTATATTCTAGATGAATAGTTTAATGTTGGGTGAAATGTAACTTACCAAGCAATAGCTTTAAGATGAAGTAGTTTCATTTTTTTATTTTCACATAGTTAGCTAATGCGCTCTATGAGGATCCCTGAAATATTTTCAATGAAATTGCTACTGATAATCCTTATTGTTTAAGTAACCAAAAAACTGCTAAATATGTTTAGTCTTGGCATCTAGGCACTGGGTATTACATCCATGTTAACTTGCTCAGCTCCTTGTGCTACATAAACAATATGTGATAATATTTAGATGGGCCCTGGCTTGCTCTTTCCAAGAAATTGGTAAAAGTTGTGATAAACCCACCAGCAACTTATACTTTCTGAAATGATTAAAAGTCTATTATAATTATCAGATTATTAACACTAGACAAACATTTTCAAGGCACACACTGATAAATAAATGACACACTAGAAAATTGAGATAGAAATCGACAATTTTTTTCTCATAAACTCCTGTTCAAAGGACAATTTTTTCAAATAAAAAATTTTAACCAGAATGCCACATAATAAAAAAAACACTTTGAGAAATTTGAATGTATATGCCTTATCTTTTATGCAGACCACTTTCTAGAATATAGATATAGACTGGCCACACTGCGGGCTAAGGATCACTGGGAATGAGCCCAGAGCCCTAAGTACTACTGAGAGTGGTCCCAACTATAATGTCAATATAGCTATAATGTGACTATTATGAATAAAAATAAGTATTCACAAACATTTACTCTAATAAAACTATTAGTATTATTAATAAACTATCAATTATTTATTAATTACCCATATTATTTTATTAATTGATCATTGTGGGTTATTTCTTAATTATGGGCTAGTGGTAATAAAATTAATGTCATAATTATCAATAAACATTAAGTACTAATAAGTATGGCAAAACATATTATGAACTGAATTAGATTACTTCAAAGTTCATGTGCTTAGTTCAAGTCAACTAATTAAGACTAAGTAATTTTACTTAGTGATAGGGTCTCTAAAGAAGTAATTGTGTTGTAAAGAGGTCATCGAGCATGAGAGTAGGCCTAGTATACTATGACCCATGTCTTTATAATAAAGGGAGATTAGGACACAGATATGTACAGAGGAAGACCATGTGAAGACCAAGGAAAAAAGCAGTTACCTTGGAGATCTTGGAGACAAAGAGAAAGGTTTCAGAAGAAACCAAAATTGCAAACACCTTGAGTTTAGACTTCTAACCCCACAAACTTACAATAAATTTCTGATGTTGAAACTATGCAGTTTGTGGTAACAGCCCTTGCAAGCAATTAGTACCAGTATGCTTGCAAACTGCCAGGGAGGCATGGCGGGTTTTAGCCCTGGCCTGCCACCCAGCAGAGCCTCACAACAAGCCAGACAACAACCCCCTACTCCTTGGGGCCCGCCATTTTCCTCATCCGGACTTCCCTCTCATCACAACTCCACCCAGCAGACCAGACTATCACAGCCCGGATCATTGACACCCACCCTACAACAGTTTTTTTTTTCAATCGGCCTAGGTATGCTGAACCAGAGACTCTCAGACATGGGGCAGAGCTGCTACTTGCTCTCCCTGTGCCCAGTCACTCATGAGGCGCCTGGGAGGCATGGTGGGTTCTAGCCCTGGCCTGCCACCCCAGCAGAGCCTCACAACAAGCCAGGCGACCCCCTCCCACTCCTTGGGGCCCGCCATTTTCCTCATCTGGACTTCCCTCTCATCACAGTTCCACCCAGCAGACCAGACTATCACAGCCCGGCTCGCACAGCAACTAGCGGCCCGCGGGTTTATCAATAAATGCTTCATTTAGAGGTGACTACAACAGTATGCCACCCACGCGGCAAGCCTGGCAAGCTGCTCGTGTAGTATTTGATATGCCAAATACCAGTAACATTTATATTAGGTCATTCCCGTGACCTAACCTAATGGTTTGAGGCTCTTTATGTTCCTGGAGCAAGCGGATGCCTTTGGGTTCTCCTAGCATGAGACAAGACATATGGAGATATTACTGGTGTCCACTCTAGCAAATAGATGATTAACGGGAAGATAGTGATACTAATAGTGATGCTTGCAAACTAGTATAACAACATATAAAACAAAAAAAAAACCTTTAAATATTTTACATTTGACATTTGTTAAGAATTTTGTTCATCATTGGGGCCAGAGCGATAGCATAGCGGGTAGGGCATTTGCCTTGCATGGCCAACCCCAGTTCAATTCCTGACATCCTGTATGGTCCCCTGAGTACCACCAGGAGTGAATCCTGAGTTCAGAGTCAGGAGTAACCCCTGAGCATTGCCGGGTGTGACCCAAAAAGCAGAAAAAAAAAGAATTTTGTTCATCATTGAATACTCCCATTGTGTTATCAATACCTTATACATAGAAAATGCTCAATAAATTGGGATCAGAGTGATAGTACAGAGGGTAGGGTTGTCTTGCACATGGCCAGTTCAGATTTAACCCTGACACTTCATATGGTCCCCTGAGACTGCCAAAAGTGATCCCTGAGTGCAGATTTAGGGATAATCCTGAGTATTTGTATTGCATGCAGCTGACCTGGCTGATTTCATATGGTACCCCGAGCCCCACCAGAATTGATCACTGAGCACAGAGACAGGAGTAAGCCCTAAAAATTTCAGGTGTAGCCCCCAAACAGACAAACAAACAATAAATGAATAAATAAATAGCTAAATAGATAGATAAATAGTTGTTATATGCAGGCGTCATTAAGATTAAAGACCAGAGCTACATCAGGTAGAAATGCAAAATACAAAGGTCAAGGGTTGGGCTTAGTGATAACGCATATGTCCTGTATGTATGAGATCCTGCCATCAATCCCAGTACAGCAAACAGTAACAAAACAAATCAAAGACGAGATGCTGTTCTGAGTAAAAAAGAAAAAAGTTATCACAGCCAAATACAATGTGTCAATTTTTATTTGACTTTTGCACGAAAATATTGTGAGACATTTTAGGAAAGGTAGAAATATCTGAATATGGACTAGGTACTAGAATCAGCCACCTGAATTAAATGTTGCCTTAAAAATGTCATGCTCTTAAGATTGAGAGTTTGCATATCTAAAAATTTTAAAGAAACTGTAAATAGTGTACTTTCACAACCTAGAAAATGGCAATAAATTGGTATCTGTTAAATGAAGAAATTTTTTTTCACAACAAATAGCACCCTGTCGAATGCAGCCAGCAACTTGTTTGCTAGTAATTAAAGTAAAAAAAAAAGTGAGATTATTAAAAATGTGAGATTAAGTCATATCCATAATTGCAAGATTCTGGAACAAATAGTAGAAAATTTGCCCCAAATTCTAGAAAAATATCACATTTCTATTACAATCACCGCCTTCTGCGTTCATGGGATGTTTTTGCTATAATTTTATATATTTTTCACTTTGTTGTATCCTATTAATATTGCATTCAATTATCAAATATACTCAATCAAAAACTAAGACACTGCTCAAGCACCTGGTGGGAGAGGGTAAGTTTAGAAAATTATATTCAATATATCTAATAATTAAGTGGAGAGGAAAAATCTAAAGCTAAATTTTATTTATATTTCCATTGAATTGAGAAAATATTTGCATATGAAGTAAATGGCTGATATCCAAGATATATAAATCACTTTCAAAGCTTAACAATAATTAAAAATTAGTAATTCTATCCTAAAAATGGGGAGTGAAAATGAATTGACATATTTCCCAAGAAGATATACAGATGGCTAGCAGGCATATAAAAAGTGTTCATTGTCACTTATTATTGGGGGAATTCAAATTAAAATACTAATGATGTATCATTTTACATTAATGAATATAGCATATTTCCTTGTAAAGACCCTGAAGGAACGGATTGAGGCTCTTCATATTCCTGAATCAACCAGATGCCATTGGGCTACATTGGCACGTGATAAGGTCCAATGGAAATGTTACTGGCGCCCGCTCGAGCAAATCGATGAATAACGGGATTCAAGTGATCAAGTTCAAGTGATCAAGTGAATATAGCATATATGAAAAATACATAAATAACTGTTGTTGGTGGGACTGTGATAAAAAAAAGGAACCCTCATTCACTGCTGATGGGAATTTGGTTCAGTCTCTATGGACAAAGGTATGGTGAACCCTTTCAAAAGTAAGAATGGAACTCCAAGACAACTCAGCAGTTCAACTAGTTGGCACCTACTCTCAAAACACAAAACCATTGATTCAAAAAGATATATGAACATCTACATTTATTGCAGTGCTTAGTAAAATAGCCAGGATATGGAAACAACTTAAATGTGTGATGAATAAAGAAATTGTGACATAAATAGAAAATGAAATATTATGCATCTCTGAGAAAAGAGGAAATCATGCAGTTTACCGCAATGTGCATGGAACTGGAGGATATGGTAATAGTGAAAGAAGTTAGAGAGAGAAAGACAAAAACGCCGTGACTATCTCACTCATGGGGCAATAGAGACAAAACATGGGTATAGAACAATGCCACATCCTTGGTCTTCGATTATCAAAGAGTGCAAATGATGGGAATGCGGATTGGAGTAGAGTTGACGTGAGAGCAGTGTGGAAGGTCTTAGGCAATTTGGTGAGGTAACAACTTTGCATCTACACCAAAAAAATTAGCACTGTTTTAACAATATTGACTACATACTAGAAAAACTTTGTAATTACTTAATACTAACACTGAAATAAAGAGATTGAATATTTAAGGTTATCAACTAAATAATTCCTGCAGTAAGAATACTACATTAAATATAATATTATTTTCTTTAAAAATTAATCAGTAAAATTACTCCATCAGCATCATTTCCATCTCAGTTGATACAAAATAAAATTCTTTCAGTTTTAAGCTAAAGCACAATCCTTATCCGAGGTTTTGTATTTAAAATCCACACTGGTGGAGGCGGGGTGTTGGAACACTATGTGACCAAACCTCCAAACACGACAACGTTATAATTGTATATCTCACGGTGGTATAATAAAATATTTTAAAAAAATAAAGCTACACAATTTAGCAAAAAAAATAAAATAAAATAAAATAAAATCCACACCATTCCATCTGGAACTGTGGTCATCACTTCCTCAAAATATCCAAACTTGTCATGGAGGGGTTTTCCTATATTTTCTTCAATGTACTTTATGGATTCAAGTCTGATATTGAAATCGTTAATCCATTTTGATCTGATTTTTGTGCATGGTGTTAGACACAGGTCCAAATACATTTTTTACATGTCGCTGCCCAGTTTTCCCAACACCACTTGTTGAAGAGGCTTTCCTTACTCCATTTTGGACTCTTTGCAAAACATCACTAACAAAGCAACTAGAAGAAAAGATAAACATATGGGACTACATGAAACTAAAAAGCTTCTGCACCTCAAAAGAAACAGTGACTAAGATACAAAGAGTGTCCACAGAATGGGAAAGAATATTCACTCAATATCCATCTGATAGGGGGTTAATATCCAGGATATATCAGGCACTGGTAGAACTTTACAAGAAGAAAACAAACAACCCCATCAAAAAATGGGGAGAAAAAATGAACAGAAACTTCAACAAGGAAAAATTTGAATGGCCAAAAAACATGAAAAAATGCTCAGCACTAATCATCAGAGAGATGCAAATCAAAACAACAATGAGATATCATTTTATACCACAGAGACTGGCACATATGCAAAAGAGCAAGAACAACAAGTGCTGGCGTGGATGTGGGGAAAAGGGGACACTTATCCATTGTTGGTGGGAATGCCAGCTGGTACAGCCTTTCTGGAAAACAATATGAACATTCCTCCAAAGACTAGAAATTGAACTCCCATTTGACCTAGCCATACCACTCCTGGGAATCTACTCTGGGAAGCCAAAAACAGCGGAAACACCATCCCTACTTTTATGTTCATAGCAGCATTATTCACAATAGCCAGAATCTGGAAACAACCAGAGTGCCCTAGAATCGATGACTGGATAAAGAAGCTTTGGTACATCTACACAATGGAATATTATGCAGCTGTCAGGAAAAAATGAAGTTATGAAATTTGTCTATAGATGGATGGACATGGAGATTATGTTGAGTGAAATTAGCCAGAAGGAGAGAGACAGATACAGAATGACTGCATATATTTGCATGTCATAAATATATATGTACATATTATGATACCAATATCCAAGGTCAAGTGAAACATGTATCAGGAGGTCTTGTCAAAGGTGTAAATTATCACAAACATATGGGAGTCAGAGGCTAGGTAAGACAGAAAATGGAAGTGTGCTAACAATTGTCGAAAGTACTAATACCAACCTAGAACTGAGCATTGAATACAGGCAAGGGGATACACATGACAACCCTTTGATATATGTTCTGTAATCCATAGTCTGGAGGGAAGGAAGAAGAGAAAGAGAGGGAAAGGGAAAGAAATAAAGAACCTGCCATGGAGGTGGGCTGGGGGGGGGGGAGGGAACCGGGGATGTTGGTGGTGGGAGATGGGCACTGGTGGAGGGATGGGTGCTGGAACACTGTATGACCAAAACCCAAATATGAACTTTTTAATTGTATATCTTTGTAATTGTATATCTCACGGTGATATAATAAAATACTAAAAAAGAAAATATCCAAACTTCCCTCCCTTGCATTCCCCTCTCCCTCAGTCATTTTAGTACAGGTCAGCAACATTTTATATTTGCTTTACTATAATGTCTATCACTTGACATTCACCCTTGATCCCTATAATTTACTTTCTGCAATGTTGTCATTGAGTAATTTGGCCGTATTATCAGATTTTCTGTCCAAAGATCTCCAATAACCTCATTTCACTCAAAGAAGATGCCAAAATTATTCCAACGTGTTCGCAAAAGCCTACATGATCTGGGACATAAACTTACTACTACTCCACGCATTCACTGCTCCAGCCACACTGCCATCCTAACATAGAATATAAACTCCTCTTTCAAGCCTCTATGAAGTTGTTCCCTTTGCCTGAAACATTTCAGATATCTGAATGGCTTACCATCTCACCTAAGAGAAGAGCCCATATTTTACCTTCTTAGTAAACCTAATTTGGCCAATTTACATGATACTATAATCTGTAACCACAAAATTTCACACACTTCTAAATATCTGATCTTCTTTACCTATTATTACGTTTTTGGCACAGCACTTAATTTCTTCTAGCTATATATATAATATAAAAATAAATATATATCTCTGTATAGATAGATATTATATATGTCATATATATCTGTGTGAATAATAAATTATTTCACACAGATATATATGTTATATATAATTTAGTGTTCTAAGCTAAAGAATCTTAATCTAAAATGTAAAAATTTTCTCTATAAATGCATTTTCATAAAATTCTCCCTAAAAATGCACTATTCCTATGTAGGGCAGTAACACTGTAGATCTAATAGATGTGTGTGTGAAATAATGTATTATTTCTTTATCTATCTCCTCTAAATAAACTGAGATCCACGAGGAAAGATATCTTTGCTCCTACAACATGTAACCCACAGAACAGCTAAAATTTTTAATAAAATTGACTAAAATATTTCTATTATTTCTATCAAATTAATATTCACTGAAAAACGTAAGCAGACCAAATATTGTATCACTAATTCTATGCATTGTTTTACAAACTCGTTTATCTACTACACCCATAAATTATGTAAAACAATATACTTTTTCACCTAATATTAAATTCATCTTCACTTCTAGGAGTAATACATCGTGCTTACATTAAAGACTTTCTTTTCCTTTTCACACAGAACAGAATCAAACACAAAAATGAAGCTCACTAGGTGTGGAAAGCTTACCCTGGGCATCCTAATGATTGTGATCGCTGCGCTGCTCATTGGACTCATAGTTTATTTTATCGCCTGGTAAGTGCTCCTAATTTATGCCAATAGAAAAGGATAGAAAAGAATTAATTACTTAGAATAATAATAGAAAATTACTATTTTCTAAGTAGGGGGTAAGTGCTACTAATTTATACCAATAGAAAAGATTAGAAAATAATTATTTTGCTCATTATAGAGGAAAAACAGAAATTTTTGAGGGAGGAAAGGAACAAATCAGGCAAGATTATTCTCAAAGAAGAATTCTCATGATTGCTAGCAATTACTACTGACTTTGGTCTAAAGCATGCTAACCTAGAGGTTTGGTCTACTTTTTAATTCCTGGTATTTTGTTTCTGGTAATACATGATGAATAAAGTAGCCACTGCCTTACCTTTACTGAACACACGTTTCTAGAGATATGAAACTCTAGCTTTTATATTTGTTAGCTCCTAGGTGATAGGAGTCAATGAGAAAAAAAACTTAGAATACAGTGTTCTAAGCTAAAGGCTCTTTTTTTAATTTTTTATTATACCACCATAAGACATACAGTTACAAAGGTGTTCATAATTGATTCTTGGTAATGCAGTATTCCAGCACCCATCCCTCCACCAGTGCCCCATTCCCACCACCAATGTACCACACCCCTCCCGCCCATCCCCAGGTTGCCTCAATAGCAGGTATTTCCGTTTCCTCTCTCTCTCTCTCTCTCTCTCTCTCTCTCTCTCTCTCTCTCTGTCTGTCTGTCTCTGCATCTCTCTCCCTCTTCTTTTACACATTGTTAAGCCAAAGGCTCTTAGCCTAAACTATAAAAACTTTATCTATTCAAGCATTCTCATAAAATCCTGCCTAAAAACGCAGTATCCTAAGTAGTGCAGGAACATTGAAGATTTGAGGTATAAACACTAACACAGTTGCAAACCATGCTACCTAAACAGGCATTTTTAAATACTAACCTATTTAAAATGCAGCGTTTCCTACTAGTGAAGAATGAAATAATTTTTATATTTAATTTATATTGTTTAAAAGAGAAAAAAACATGGGTAAGTTTTTTTTCCTAAGAATAGATTTTTGTGCCAAGTTCTTTACATCTTTCTTGGTCTTCTCTTAAACTACTCTTTACTAATGAACCCTTTCCAGGAGAAAGTTCTTTCCATCGGAAAGAAAGTCTTATCTTCTTAGAGGAAATAATTATTTTTGAAAGGAAAGAATAGAAACAGTTTATAATTGTTTATAATGCTTTTTAATTACAGTTAATTACAGCTACATGTGTTTGTAAAAGAATGTATATATATATGGACAAGAATCACTGTCTAGGGCTGGAGGCGATAGCCCAGCGGGTAGAGGCGTTGCCTTGCACACAGCAGACTTGGGTTCAATCCCCAGCATCCCATATGGTCCCCTGAGCACTGCCAGGAGTGATTCTTGAGCAAAAAGCCAGGAGTAACCCTGAGCATCATCACCAGGGGTGACCCATAAAGCAAAAAAAAAAAGAATCACTGTCTAAACTGATTCTCAATAAGAATTAATTAATAAAAATTAATAAAAGAATCACTGTAAATCAAGAACAATCCCAGGTATTTTTTATAAATATTTTCCCTTGAATAATCTACTGTCACTATGGTCCCATTCAATATGATTCACAGATTGGAACCAGTAATTTAAAACTCTGTAGTATTTTCTGATAAAAGTTATATCTAAGAAAGATGCAATCTAGCTGACTAAACAGCCACTTAATTTTATAAGAGGGTGAGATTTTTATGTAGAGACAAGCTGGGTTACATGCAGCAGTGTATAGAGGCCATTCTCTCTAGAACTAGGTGCTTAAAACCACCTCTGCATCATTCTTTGCATACTCCCATCAATAGGCAGAGTTTTGTGTGAACATGATTACTAGGTAGATGATAATGTCAGCTGCTACCACTGCCACACCAAGAGTAATAGTTAGAGCTGATGCTTATAAACCTCTGAGTACAAGGTATTCACACAAAACATAAACACATAAGCTATTTCTTCTTTTGAAGGATGTAAAAGTGCCAGAAAAAAAGGAAATAAGAAAAAATACTTTAAAAGCTTGTCTCGTTGCTTTTTTTGTGGTGGGGATCACACCTGGGAGTGCTCAAGGTTCTTAGTCCTGACTCTGCAATCAGTGATCATGCCTATAGGCTCAGGGGACCATATGTGGGGCCAGGGATTGGACCTTTGTCTGCCACATGCAAAGCAAACATCCTAACCAATGTCCTATTGCTCTGGTCTTTTGCAGAGCCTATCTTTAAAAAGATTTCTGTTTTAAAGTCTCATAAACTAAAATTACACCAATATTTGAAGAGTAGATGATGGTTTCCTTTTCACATAAAGCTTATATAAGAATTTGGAAGAGACCAAGATGACCCTGGAAATTAGACCCTTCTTAATTTGTGAACATAATAGACTGCAATCACATCTGGAATATAGAGAGAACTTAATATTCCTTTAACTGAGAGATGAAGATGTGGTAGCCTTTAGCAGTTTAAACAGCTAGTCTTTGAGAGCAATAATGCATAAAGGTTTCCTATGAACTAGATACAGACCAACAGCAGAGTAGGGGGAATGGGAAACCCATTCTCAGAGACTCTGTCTAAAGGGTCACTTGGAAAATTCATCAACTCTTGAATTAAAGATTTTAGAAATACTTCTAGCTGCCTACGTATTTAAGCTGTGATATTTATTTGCCTTTATATTATTTTTGAGCTAACATTTACATGTAATATTACATTAGTTTCAGGTGTAACAGTTCACAGAATTTGTTTTAGGCATTAAATGTTGTTTTGCTTTTTACCTTAGGAATGGCAGACTATCTGGCATATACTTCCAAAATTAATAAATTAATAAATTAAAGATGTTTTTACCTGAGTAGTAATCCAGTGGGTAAGACACTAGTCTTGCACACAGCTGACCTGGTTTCCATCCCTGGCATCCCAGCTGGTTCCTTGAGCCTAGACAGAGGTGATCCCTGAGTACAGAGTCAGGGGTAAACCCTGAGCACAGCTGGGTGTGGCCCTCCAAAAAAAAGAATCCACATAGCCATCACAAAATAATCAAATCTCAATCTGATTAATAAATATTATGCTTTAAAGCCAAATTATTTTTCACATCATACACAAGTAGTCTTACAGGCCTTCCCCTTTAAATTAAATTTCAGTGTCATGTAAAGATTTTCTAGTTCAATTGTTTTGACTCCAAACTTAGAAGCAATGAGTCATCGCCATACAATAACTACTCTTGCACTTGAGCCTGTAATTATTTACACAAGGGCAGCTAGACAACATCAAAAATTTGCATTCTGAGACAACTGCTTTTTCTTCTTCCCCTGATTCTATATTATTATACTATTTTTGGAGAAGGAGTGGGCTCTTGGAGTGAAATGCAAAAAGAACTTACAAATGCTTCAGTCTTCACTAAATGCTAAATGAGTCTACTGAAAGAAAAGAAGAAAGAACCTCCAAAGGAATAGGAGTGGGTAACTGTGGAGAAGAGATTTACCCCAGTGTCCCTAGAGTGCTTGCTCTATAATGAATGGAGTAAATATTTGATTCAATGAGTGAGTCATTTTAGGAGTATGCTGAGTGCCCCAACAAAACCTGGGAGCATAGCAGGAATCTCAGTGGAGCCTCCACTTGTCGGGGGTATGCTGGATGCCCTGACAAAATCCAGGAGCAGAGCAGGAATCTCGGTGGGACCTCCATTTGTTGGGGCACACTGCGCCCAACAAAATCCAGGAGCAAGTCAGGGATCCCCTTCTGCTCCAGGGATCAGTGACCAGCAGATGGAGAAAGACGAGAGAATCCAGCAAAGTTTCAAAAGGCTTTACTCACACTTGTTCTGGTATACAATCCAACAACATGAAAACCCCAGACTTTAGGTTCCTGACTGAGCCCGGGCCATGTGTAGGTTTAGAATCTTAGGTCAAGATGGCCGTTACCACGTGCTAAGGCCCAAGAGGAAAGAGAAGGGAGAGAAGGAGAGGACGAAAGGCAAAAGGGCAAAAAGCTGAAAGGCCAAAGTAGAAAAGGGGTACTGCTTTTATAACTTTTCAGTCCAGACCTCCCACATCAATGAAAAGCAGTTAGGGTCAATCCCCTTCAGGTAACTTTTCCCAGGACCTCACCTAGCCCCTCTGTAATGTTAATATTGCCCAGCCAAGACTGCAGGTCCTTGGTAGATGGGGAGGGGCATCTGAGATGGACTGTATCTCAGAATACAAAGACATGCATCTTTACCAATGGATATTCTACAGTCAGGTATACATTTCTCCAAGCCTTCACAAGATTCTCACTTGTATCACTTGTATCACTTGTCTTCCTGTTGTTCATCAATTTGCTCAAGCGGGCACCAGCAACATCTCCATACGTTCTGTCTCAAGTGTAGCCCAAGGGTATCTGCTTTTTAAAGGGACAGGAAGAGCCTCAAACCATTCCTTCAGGTCATGGGAATGAGGTCCATAATTGTTACTGGTTTTTGGCATATCAAATAAGACACAGGTAGCTTGCCAGGCTCTGCCGTGTATATGGTATACTCTCAGTAGAAGGCTCTCATCTCGAGTATTTACTGATGAAACTTAAAGGGGAAAGATCAGGTTTTCTCTTAGGTAGAGCTCTGAGGAACTGTGGAGTCTGGATGTTGATAATGACTTACCTCATTATGTGAGGTTTGCTCTGGCTTCTTGTTAGGCTTACTGGGATGACGGGTTTTGACTAGAACCTGCCTAGAAATGTATACTGTGTATAAATGTGAAAGATTCTGGGAAGGACCTGATCCTAACATCTAGTACTAAGTACATCTAAGACTGTCGTGCATCCGCTCTGCAGCTGCGTGCCAATGGAGCTGTGGGTCTGGCATGACTCTCTTCCAGGGTAGCTGACATGGAATTGGAGGAAAGGGCGGAGGAGCCCAAATCTCTGCTCCAAGTCCGGCCAGTGTGGCCCCTCCCCTGCATGTGGAGCGAACCCTTGGAGCAATGTTGGACTCGGCCAGGGGCTGGCTGGAGCCCCTTACCACTCTTCGGAGGTCAGCTCCATGGGTTGCTTCCATGTTGGGCTGAGCTGCACAGCTGTGGATCTGGAGTGGTTGGGTCTGGATCTCTTCTGGGGTTGCCGACGGAGCTTTGGGTCTGGCATGACTCTCTTCCAGGGTAGCTGGCATGGAGGTGTAAGAAAGCACACAGCTGTACCCCCATATAACTCCAGGCAAGATGCAGAGGCTCTGGGCAACAGTGTACTGCAACAAGTCATAAGTGGTATTTACCTAAAAAATTTAGCCCATTAACCTGTAATTAGATTTCTACCATTCTCCATTTTTATGGTACACTCTTAACTGTCTTAGTTGCCTTCAGTGTAGTAGCAGTTAGGGAAGAGACTCTAGCCTAAAAGGGGAGGGGAGCTCTCATTCATTGTGGCTTACTAACTACATGGATAAGAGAGTTGGAAGTATCAGCTCTACAGAGGAGAGAAGAACTTGAAATGTTCCATCCAGCAGTCTTTCCATAGATAAGCATTTTGCTGGGAAGATAAGGAGGTAGTCCCTCTCCGGACCTAATGACTTTCTGAAGTCTTTTAGCTGGCAAGGACTTTTGACCCAGTGATTCATATTCTGACTCTGTGCAATTAGTTAATTGTCAGTCTATAGTATGTATGACTTCAAATACTAAAAGAATTATATTTGTCACAGCACAAGTGATTTTTTTTTTAAAAACAAAGCAACTTAAAATCAATGCTTTAGATTTCTCAAGTGTGACATATTTTGTCACAAGTTGTTTCCATTTAAAAGCATGGATTTTGATTCTTGAGAGTGCTGAAGTTAGGACTCATGTTTGCATGCTGCTGATCCCAGTTTGATACCTAGCATCACATGCCCAATCAAAGTCAATAGATACAGCTCCAAAGACCTCCAAGAACCACAGGGTGAACCCTTGTGACCCATAAGCAGAAACATACTAATCCATCAGGCTGGTTGGCCAACATCCCCATGAGTGGTCACAAGACCTCCCATTTCTTTTAGGAACCCAAAATACATAAACACTAAAAAACATACTAAGACGTATACACACATTCCAAGATAAAATAAACCCCAAGCATGTTCCTTTACTTCTAAAATTTTTTTACTATACTGTTATAAGTGACTTATTCTCTTGGGTGGAGTTCTGATGCACTTTAGAGTGTGGATGATGAAAATCGCTGCCAGCAAGGTGTGGGGGTTCCTCTAGGTTCTTCCTAGGCTCTATTGGGATGGTGGATCTGGCCGGAAGCCGCTCTCTGTCCCTGACCCCTCGTGGTCAGTGGAGTGTAGGGAGTGCAACAGGGAGAGCTGGTAGCTGGTCTGCCTGATATATCTGCGTTTGAGGCAAGCCAATCTCCAGCCCGGCTTGTGAGAGACCCAGCCTACAGAGACCCACCATTCAGAGACCCACCCTTCAGAGGAAAGTATTTCTTTTTTTTTTAATTTTTAATTTTTACAATTACAAAGATATACAATTAAAAAGTTCATATTTGAGTTTTGGTCAAACAGTGTTCCAGCACCCATCCCGCCACCAGTGCCCATCTCCCCACCACCAACGTCCCCGGTTCCCTCCCCCTCCCCAGCCTTGCTCCATGGCAGGTTCTTTATTTCTTTCCGTTTCTCTCTCTTTCTCTTTTCCTTCCCCTCCAGACTATGGATTACAGAACATACATTAAAGGGTTGTCATGTGTATCTTTTTGCCTCTATTTAATGCTCAGTTCTAGGTTGGCATTAGTACCCTCGACAATTGTTAGCACACTGTTCCATTTTCTGTCTTACCTAGCCTCAGAGGAAAGTATTTCAAGCCCAAGAATGTTTGAACCTAAGATGCAGATACACCAGGAAGAGTAGCTACTAGCTCTCCAGTTGTGCGCAGCTGCAAAGCGGTCACACAATTTATCTCCACATTACCAAGAATATTCTACCCACCCTCTCTCAGAGAGCCCAGCAAGCTACTAACAGTATACTGTCCACACGGCAGAGCCTGGCAAGCTGTCTGATGCATATTTGAGATGCCAAAACCAGTAATAACAATGTTTATTTCCCCAACCCTGAAAGAGTACTTAATACAGCTGCACTAATAAGGATGAACAAGGAGTGGTTGATAAAATCTCAGGGCCAAACTAGGCTGCCAAAATGAAGGACTAAAATGACTGTCTGTACTTTCAATGCACGTATGCTTGCATCAGAAGCATATACCAAGGCCCTGATGATGCAATCATGAAAGATCAAGTATGACATCATTGGTCTGACAGAGATGAGAATGTGTCAATGAATTACACTGTTTTGACACCAGAGAAGAACTGTTCCTCAGAACATGTTACGAAAGAGGCATTGGTGGTGTCGGTGTCCTTGTCAACATGAACCTGGCCATGAGGATTAATTCATTTGAATGCCTAACAAAACAGACAGGACAATTACACTTGAAGAGATGTGACCCACTACCAGCAATTTCTACCTTCATTGTCTTTGCACCAACATCGACATACAAGGAAGAAGAAATTGGGAAATTCTACATGGATCACACTCATGGCCTAGAATGGAACAAACAGGGTGAGAATATCTGAGTTCATCATGTCCAACAAGACCATTCATGGGAACTCACAGGTCTAGAAGGCTGAATCGAAACATAGACATGGAAATCTCCTGGTGGAAAGTTCCACAATGAAATTAACCACATCATATTAAATCAACAGTTTTGCCTCACCAATGTCTCTGTCATCCCAAAATTCCAAACAGGATTGGACCACCATATCCTTTGTGCAAAATTCTACTTCACACAACAGGGAGAAAAGGATGCAAAGTTTAAGAAGAGAACTCCCAGAATGACCACAAACTGGGAACCCTTTGGCACCATTGCGGCAACATGGGAAGATTCCACCATTGGAAATATTGATGAAGAATACAATCGAATGGTTGAGTATCAGGGTCCTTCGTGAGCTCTATTATGGATTCACCACCGGGATCTCACCATTCTACAAGGAAGTGATCATCAATGTCAAAAAGAGGGGTTCGGGAGGATGATATCATTTCACCAAAACTCTTCAGTGCCAGGGCTGGAGCGATAGCCCAGCAGGTAGAGCGTTGCCTTGCACGGGCCCGGTTCGATCCCGGCATCCCATATGGTCCCCTGAGCACCGCCAGGAGTGATTCCTGAGTGCAGAGCCAGGAGAAACCCCTGAGCGTTGCAGGGTGTGACCTAAAAAGCAAAAAAAAAAAAAAACCTCTTCAGTGCCACCCTTGAGAACATCAGGCAACAATTAGAATGGGAAGGAATGGGAGTGAAGATAGACGATCAGCAACTACACCACCTCCACTTCGCTGATGACATCATTCTAATAACACCAAACATTAGACAAGCGGCACAAATGCTGGCTGACTTTGACTGAGGATGTGGAAAGATAGCTCTACAGCTGAATCTCAACAAAGCAATGTTCATGAAAAACGAACTAGTTCCAGAGGCCCCATTCACTCTCAATGGAACAAACATCTCTGAATGCGGCAGTTATGTGTACCTAGGTCCAGAAGTCAACATGATGAATGACCTAAAACCTGAGTTGCACAGGAGGAAGAGAGCAGCATGGAATGCCTTCAAGAGCATCGAAGAAATAACTAAAAGGATGAAGAACCTCCAGCTCTAGGCACATCTCTTTGACTCCACTATTCTCCCTGCATTAACATATGCCTCAGAGACCTGGGCCCTATGAAAGAAAGATGAGAACACTATTCGTGTCTCCCAAAGAGGAATCGAAAGAGCTATGCTTGGAATATCACGCTCACTCAAGTGAGAGATGGAATTCAGAGTTATGTCCTCCACCGAAGATTGAGAATCAGGGACGCTGTCTCATTTGCCAAGGGGTCAAAAAATCAGATGGGCTGGACATGTAATGCAACTTGGAGACCACCACTGGGCTAGAGCCGTTACCGACTGGATCCTACGGGATGTCAAAAGTTGACATGGCCACCCACCTACAAGATGGTCAGACATCTTGAAGACACTGAACGAACAGTTTGAGGCTCTTTGCATTCCTGAAACAAGCAGATGCCATTAGGCTACACTGGCATGTGATAGGGTCATATGGAAATTATACTGGCTCCTGCTCGAGGAAATCAATGAATAACGAGATGTCAAGTGATCAAGTGAAGTGACTGTTATAAATTTCTAGTAGGATCTTAGATTTTTCTATTATTTTTAAATAGAAAGAATAATGGAGAAATTGAGAGACATGAACTAGTATAATTAATATAGCTCTAAACAGAAAAATTGATATCAAGTAACTAGTATTTGCCAAGGGAGACACAGTCACTTTTATGATAGTGAACAAAAGAACAAATTAATAATTATATCAATCTAATCATGAAAAACATAAGTTTTATTGAATGTGAAGTCACAGATAGTGCCTATATTTTGTAACTTCTATTTAAGTAATCTTCTAAAGATTCTCGAGAGTTTTACTTTTTTTAAGTACACATCTTTTTCAAAAATTTCTGAGTAACTCTGGGTGATTAATTGTATCCTGTTTAGATGTTCATTTTCTTCTTTTTTTTTTTTTTAAGTCACAATCAGCATGGCTCAGGTTTTACTCCTGGCTGTGTGTTCAGGAATCATTTCTGACAGCGCTCTTAGGTACTTACATGAAGCTGGACATCCAATAGTGGTCAATTACATACCAAAAAAATCATTTACCCTGTACTATTTCTTTGACTCGTTGGAGTATATTTAGTTAATTCTGGTTTACATAGAGCTCACAGAGCATGCAGACAAAAACCTAAGCACTAGATAGCCACTTAAATGAGTAGGACCCACCTCAATCCACAGGAAAATCTTGGATATCAGCACCTGCCAAGCTGATCTGTCACAAACACACACACACATACATATAAAATCTTTAATTCATAGCAGAAATTATTCTGGATGTATCAGAAATCTGATATGGAGAAAAAGAGAGAAGGCTCTGGGATACAAGAGCTGTGTTTTAAATGAAATAAATTTCACTGTCATAGAAGGAGTTGAAAGCAAACTAATTAGGCAGAATTGCCTGTAGTGCCGAGTTGACATACTAGGGCTAGTGCTACCGAACAACTGATAGGGGGGTCAGTTGCTTGTGACCAACTGTGGTTTGATTCCCCGCAGCACTTATGGTCCTGAATCCCACCAGGAGTGATCCCTGTGCACTGTCAGCTATGGCCCAAAAATAAACAAAAAAACAAACACAAAAGGAAGTGAGGCTAAAAAAATATACTTCTGTACTGTATAATAGTACAGAAGATAGTCTGTACTATTATACAGACTATCTTCTGTACAATAGTACAAAAAGTCTGTACTATTGTACAGACTATTGTCTGCCTTGCAGACAGTTGATCCCAACTTTGATTCCCAGTATCCCATCTGGTCCTCTGAGCAGTGACGGGAATGATCACTGAGTGCAGATCCAAGAGTCAGCCCTTAGTGGAGCCCAAAGCAAAACAACACAAAAACCAAAAAATGTTCACATATAAACCCAACTTATTTTTAAAATACAAGTCATGACCCATGACAGGATCTGGCATTTCTTCTTCTTCCTCCTTGGGTTCTTTCCTAGGTGAGAGTATACTGGGAAATTGCATCAGCATTTTTAAAATACAACTTTAAGCACAGAAGATTTTTTTGCTGTAATTTAGAGTAACTGCTTTCTTTATCTTGAATACTTTTTGCTCTGATATCAGTTTGGCATCCTGGCAGCATACTTGTTTATATCTTAAGTTGAGGTACTTGCCTTTAGTTATGGTGCTTACATTGGCCTGGCCTTGGTGTGACCAAAAATTGGTTGTGATGCCACAGATGACAAAAAGCAGATCAACAGGTCACAAATAGAGCTGTCAGTGGTGCTCTCAGCATATATGAACAGCACTAGGGGTCAAACCCACCTCCTCACAATTTCCAGAAAGACATCTTAGTCACTAAGTCATATCCCAACACCTCTGATATGAAAGCTGGGTCCGAGTGATAGCCCAGCGGGTAGGGCATTTGCCTTGCACGTAGCTGGGCTCTGCCGGCCTGGGTTCAATCCCGGCATCCCATATGGTCCCCCAGCACCGCCAGGAGTGATTCCTGAGTGCAGAGCCAGGAGTAGCCCCTGAGCATTGCTGGTGTGACCCAAAAAAGGCAAAAAAGAAAAAAAAGAAAGCAGTTACTAAACATTTTTAACAGATAAAAGTTACTATGTCTCTTCTCTTTTAAAAGTAATGGATTTTGGGTGCTAGAGAGTTATTGTTATAGAGGCTAAGGTACATACCTTGCATATGGCCATATTCTGTTTAATCCCAAGCACCAGACATTGGCGCTTGCAGCTCTGAGGGCATCTGAGTTAGTCTGACTCAACTCCAGAACTGCAGGACCTGAGCAAGACTTGTATCTTGTCCCTTGCATTGAAACAAGAATTTCTGGAAGTGCCCCCCAAGCCTCCTTAGCACAGTTTGGGAAACCATGTCCCCCAAAACTTACACAATTTCAAAAAAGTGATATAAGTACCACAAACCTGACATTTTCCCCTATGCTATATATTGGTGGCATCACTCAGTATTTGTATTTTCTCCATCTCGTTTATTTTGTTTCATATAACACTCTCAAGTTTCTTCCATTTTGCTGCAAACAATTTTATCTTTTGGGGGGCTAGGGGACTCACCCCAGGAGTGCATAAGAATTACTTCTAACTCTGTGCTCAAGGATCACTTCTGGAAGTGCTCCGAGAATCATATGCAATGTAAGGAATTGAATCTGAGTTGGACATATGCAAGGCAAGCACTTCCCCTCTGACCTATCTCTCATGCCTGGATTCCATCTCCTTATTGCTAGTTAGTACTACATCATAGATGTGTATATATGTATTACATACCACATTATCTTTATCCACTCATCTGTTGATGGGCACTTCAAGTAGTACCCTATCTTATATAATTTAAATTTGCTGCAATAAACATTAGAATAGTATCCAGATAACAACCCTTCAAGTCAATGTTTTCACATTCTTTGTATAGAAAACCCAAAAATGGGATTGCAGCTCACTCTATTTTGAGTCTTGAAGAAACTTCATTGGGGTCTCCAAAGTAGTTGGACCAATTTACATTCCTATCAACTTTGTAAGAGGTTCCTTTTTCTTGACATCCCTAACCTGTACCTGTTACAATTTATTTTTATATTTCATTCTCATAAAACAGACCACCATAAACCCTTTTTTTCTTTGCTTCACTTTCCTAAGTTTTAAATTTTGGTTCTTTCATTCTATTTAATTTTCAGTTAAAATTCTTCCCCAGTGTGTATTCTATTTTATTCATTTTTTTCTAAATAATAAAATCTAAGACTTCAGTGGTTTTCCTCAAGACAATCCAAAATGATCACAAGAACTAGAATAACTATACTTTAATATTGATTAAAGATATTGCCTTTTTCCCCTTCTTTTGGGTAGAACTCCTCTCGGGTGAAATCCTCTCTCTTTGGTGGGAGACTTAGTCTCTTTTGTATGGTATAAGTTCTGACCCAGAGGAACCCCACACTATGAGGGCCACCATTTTCAACATCTGGACTCCACAGCTCTTCGGAGCTCCACCCAGCAGAAAAGCCAATCTTTCCCTGTCTCACATGGCCTCTTTGAAGCCGCGGTTCATCAGTAAATCATGATATGAGAGCCTACTAGTATCCCCTCCCACAAAGCAGAGCCTGACAAGCTACCCGTGTAGTATTTGATATGCCAAATACCAGTATTAGTTATAGACCTCATTCTCATGACCTGAAGGAATGGTTTGAGGCTCTTCATGTTCCTGGAGCAAGCTGATGCCCTTTAGCTACACTAGCATGTGACAGGGCTATGGAGATGTTACTGGTGCCCACTAGAGCAAATTGATAAACAACAGGAAGACAGTGACAAGTGCCTTTAATATTATTTCTTCTAATAGTAATATATCTATCTCAAAACTTGTAAGTTAGCACATTAAAATTTTACATAGAGGGGGCCAGAGCAATAGTCCAGTGGGTAGGGCATTTGCCTTGCATGTGGCTGACCCAGGTTCGATCCCTGGCATTCCATTAGGTCCCCTGAGCACTGCCAGGAGTAATTCCAGAGTGCAGAACCAGAAGTAACCCCTGAGCATTGCCAAGTATGACCCAAAAAAGCAAAAAATAAATAAATAAATAAATAAATAAATAAATAAATAAATAAATAAAGTTACATAGAAAAACTCTAAATACTTTCTTGGGTAAGGTTATAAATTCAATTAAATTTCCACTATCAAAGTTATTTCAGTGATCACTGGATATCAAAACTATTGAAATGTTGTTATCTAAAATTTTATCAGAATATTCTATTTCATATGTTTCCCTAATAATAAAAGCAGCAACTCAATAAGAACAAAAATATTTTCTTTCTCTTCTCAGGAAAGACAGCTCTCTACTATCACATCAGCTTTAAAGCCAAAAATATTGACTATGACAGCATGTTTGAAAAGTCACATTCAAATCAATATATCAACCTAAATACACAAGTAGTATCTTTGGTAAGTTTATTTTTTTTTCTTTGACCTATCCTTTGAAATGCTATTATCCCAGTTTGCCTTGCATGCGGTTAACCCAAATTTGATCCTCCGCTGCTCCATATGGTTTCCCAAGCACCACCAGGTGTGATCCCTGAATGCAGAGACAAGAGTAATCACTAACTGAACACCTCGTTGTGGCCCTAAAAACCAAACCAAAATTAAAAAATAATAAAATGAAATAGAATAATTGCTATTAGACCAAAAATACCAGAATTCTAACTACTTTCTAAGCTGAAACCATCGGAATTGCAATTTCACACTATTTCTTACCATTTCCTTAGTTCTATATTAGGGAAGTCACTCCTTTGAGAAATTCAGCTAAAAACATATATATGAAAAAATTTAAGTCAAATATATTCAAATAATATCTAAAAAATTACAGAAGATTGATAATCAATGAATATTTTCTAATGCGATAATAAATTAAATAAATAAAACATATGCCGCCTCCATGATACCTGACCTAGTCATAATAGTTCTGTTAATAAAATATTTTGTATTTCTGTCCTTAAGAAAGAGTAATAGCAATGTAAGAGAAATTAAATTGTTCAAAGTAAATATACTCTTTTTTAAATTTATCATTATAGAGTGAAACTTTAAATTACTATTTAAGAATATTGTTCTGAGCTGAACTTTACCTTTTAAGATCCAACAAAGGGTTCTTTAAACTTCCTGCTAAGAAAGCCTGAATCTGACTTGTGCATATGCCTTTCTTTGGGACGGTTTATTAAATGACAAGATTTTCTATGGAATGCACAAAGATAAAATGCTGTCACTTGGGAAGGAGAGGGCTATTTTTGACACACTCTGCAGCTGCTCAGGAACTACTCCTGACTCTGTACTGAGAGGTCTCTCATGGCAATGCTTGGGATCAATATGCAGTATTGACAATTAAACTAGGGTGAACTCTTGCCCTTAAATTTATATTTGTATATATATGCATTTAATTCGTATACAAGCACCTTGCTCCTTGTATTATCATATATTTATCTATATACATATATAGATCTATATATATATATATGTATTTTATGTGTGTTATATATATTCAATTATGAGAGAAAAAACTAGGATTTTGAACACAGATGTCAAAGATACAAAGACTATCTACTTCTTCTATACCAACCACCCACACATAAAAATTATTTTTTATCATCTGCCTCTGTAGGTTGTGTTTTCACTTTTGAATTCTTTATGTCCTTTGGATTACCCAGACATTTTATTTTCTCTTTATGTTCCTGGAGGGGGCAGATGCCCTTGGGCTATCTCACATGTGACAGGACATATTGAGATGTTACTGGTGCCCCTCGAGTAATCAATGATCTACAGGAAGTCAAGTGATCAAGTGATTTTTTGAGTCTACTACTGAGAGTATACCACCCTCACAGCAGAGCCTGGCAAGCTACCCGTGTCATATCTGATATGCCAAGAACCAGTAACAATTATAGACCTCAGTCCCATGACCTGAAGGAATGGTCTGAGTCTCTTCGTATTCCTGGTGCAAGCAGATGCCCTTGGGCTACACTAGCACAGGACAGGACGTATGGAGATGTTACTGGTGCCCGTTCGAGCAAATCGATGAACAACGGGAAGACAAGTGATACAGTGAACTGAATAAAGTAGGGGTCAGAGTGCTATTACAGAGGGTAGGGCTTTTGACTTACACATGGCTGACCCGGGTTTGATCTCCAGAATCCCTTATGTTCCCCCAAGCACTAGCAGGAGTAATTTCTGAGTGCATAGTCAGGAGTAATGAGCACTGCCAAATGTGACCTCCCCAAAGAGGCCAAAAAAGTAACAAAGCAGAGGACAATAGTCATGATATTATTCCATCCAATGTGGATTAATTACATTTAAGACAGAGAAAAAATTACATTAGTAATCACTCATCTCATGTCTCTCAAAATATATCACTTGATCACTTGACATCCTGTTATTCATTGATTTGCTCAAGTGGGCGCTAGTAATATTTCCATTTGACCCTATCATGTGTCAGTGTAGCCCAATGGCATCTGGTTGCTTCAGAATATATAAAAATGCAAAATTATTGTACACTCTAGGATCTTTTATAACTAAGATATTATTTATAAATAGAAATCACTGTGCATGTAGTTTCCAACCATGAAAAATATTTAAAAAATTTATGACTTTCTAAGAAAAATTATAAGGAACTAGTGATCTTTTCTACAGTTAAAAAATCAAGGATAGAAGAAATAAATACCAAATCAATAGATGCCAAGTTCTGAAATCACTGGGTCATATGGAATGCAATTTTTGAGCTTTTGGGTGGTCTCCAGTTTTCCAGAGACTGATCCATTCATTCCCACCAACAATGAATTAGGATCCCTTTATGCCAAATCCCTGAAAACGCTACTTCTGGCCTCCTGAACATAAACCACTGAGGCGAGGTCTTATCTACTGGTTTCGATTTGCATTTTCCCTGATAATCAGTAATTATTATGTCATCATCATTATAATTCTTTTAAATCATAATTTTTCCATATGCCCATCAATCAAATTTATATCTCTTTGAAAATTTATCGATCATCTCCTTTCCACATTTTTGATGGAGGTGGACTTTTTTGTTTTTTTGAAGTCTTATTAGCCCTCTTACCAGATTCACTGTATCACTGTCTTCCCATTGTTCCCATTGCTCGAGTGGGCACTAGTAATGTCTCCATAAGCCCTGTCACAAGCAGGCGTAACCCAAAGGCATCTGCTGGCTCCAGGGACAGGAAGAACCCCAAACCATTCTTCAGGTCATGGAACTGAGGTCCATAATTGTTACTAGTTTTTGGCATAACAAGTAAATAAAACACGAGTAGCATGCCAGGCTCTGCCATGTAATCCTTTTATAGGCTGCTAGTACTTTATTAATAGATTAGTGGTACATCTCCATTCATTAAGGGGTACTGCTCTTTAGTTTTCCTTTCCTGGCATGCTGGAATTAGCTTGCCTCATGAGTTAGGAAGGTGGTTTTTTATTTTTGGGAGAGTGGATTCCCAGAAGTACCATCTCGTGAGCAGGGGGAAATTCTGTATGGGATGCTGGGATCAAAGTGCGACTGACTGCATGCAAGACATACATTCAGGCCCGGTACTATCTCTCTGTCCCCTGGAAGACATTTTAAAGTGTTGGTGCTGATGCATTCTATGTTCTGTAGAAATGATGAGTGGAGTCATCTGGTCTAAAGCAAAAAATATTTTCTCTCTTCAGTAAAATGTCTTTTATTTTATCCAGTTTTCTCAGCATATAAAAACTTTGTAGTTTAATAAATTCCCATTTGTTTATTGCTTCCTTGTATTTATTGCCTTTTGTTTTCTTTTAGTTTTTTGAGTACTCATGGTTTATTCCTGGCTCTGCACTCAGGAATCATTCGTAGCAAGCTTGAAGGACCATATGGGGTGCCAGGAATCAAACACAGGTGTACAGCAAGTGCCCTACCCACTGTACAAAAGCCAATAAATACAAGGAAACAATAAACAAATGGGAGTTTATTAAACTACAATGTTTTTATATATATGGTATACATATGATATATATATACATATATATATGGTATATACATGGCCGCCCACTTTACAAGATGGTCAGACTTCTTTGTCAAGACCATGAACGAATGGTTTGAGGTTCTTCATATTCCTGAAACAACCAGATGCCATTGGGCTACACTGTCATGTGATAGGGTCAAATGGAAATGTTACTGATGCCCGCTCGAGAAAATCGATGAACAACGGGATGTCTAGTGATCTAGTGATCTAGTGATGGTATGACATGGAGTTCAGCTGCTTCTTTATTTTTTTTGCTCCACATGACTTTCCATTTTTCCCAATGTCATTTATTGAAAAGGCTTTCTTTCATTCATCTATCACCCTTGGCTCCTTTGTCCACAAATTAAAATTCAATACATACATCCATGTTAATGTCAGTGCTATTTACAGTTGCTAAGATATAAGAATAACTCAATGTCCAATGCCAGATGAATGATAAAAAAAAAGTTGGGTTACACACAATGGAATGCTATTCAGCTAGAAAAAACATGGACTCTTGTGTTATGTTACAACATGTATGAGCTAATGAGTGTCATCTTAAATTAGAGAAAGGACAAGTAATGGATAATTTTACTTTCAGGTAGAATATCAAGAAACAAAGCAAAGAAAGGGACAATGACCTTGGACTTGGAATACAGAACTGAGCTTACCTACTTAAAGATGTGGAAAAGGGTCAGAGGAAGGCTAGACAGGCAGTAGTGGAGGGTGGTTGGGGTGGGGCAATAATTTTATAAACAAGAATTAATTTGAATATTATTTTAATACTATTAACTCAACTATAAAATAAATACTTACACTTAATACATACAATCATAACACTGTATGTTTAATTTTGAGAAAAAAAGTGAGCCTTCCCAAAAGAAACTTGAATACTAGAGCAGAAATAGTAAAGATTATGACAATGTGAATCAAAGGAATTAGTGAAGCATTCTCCACACCATGAAATAAGAAAAAGGAAAGTAAGAGGTAGATATTAAAATGAAGAAAAGGACATCAACTATTACTGTTACACTATTATTATATATTTAAATATTAAATATATTAAATTTTAGAGTAGAAGTCGTGGATAATCTTCTCCATTGCCTTTCTGGAAGATGTGATAGATCCATCAGGACGTTGGAGGGTAGTCATCTTGGTCTTATAGTTAGTGAAGGACAGGGGGTAGTTGCGAATGCTTTTCCCTGCTTCTGCTGCATCTTCCAGTATTTTTGCTCTTCTCTCTTTGAGGTCTTCCTTTATCGCATCTCTGCACTGCTTTGCAAGCTTGGATGTTAGCATTTCGTCGCCTGAGGCCTCGGGCCTTGCCATGGTGGCGAATGAGCTCCAGAGTTTTTGAAGACAGGCGTTCTTTTGTGGTTTTATCTCTCGGCATTCTTCGCACAATCATGGAGGTGCTGAACCAGTCGGTTGTATTCTTCATCGATGTCGCCAATGATGGTATCTTCCCATGTTGCCACAGTGGTGCCAAAGAGTTCCCAGTTGGTGGTTGTTCTGGGAGTTCTCTTCTTAAACTTTTGCAGCCTTTTCTCCCCCTGCGGGAAGTAGAATTTTTTCACGAAGGAGACGGTGGTACGATCCTGTTTGGAATTTGGGGACGACAGCAACATCGGTCAGGCAAAACCATCGATTGAAGATGATGTGGTCAATTTCATTGTGGAACTGTCCCCTAGGGGATTGCCATGTCCATCATTTCGATTCAGCCTTCTGGAACTGTGAGTTCTCATGAATGCTCTTGGTGAACATGATGAACTCAGATAGTCTCTCACCCTGATCATTCCATTCTAGGACATGGGTCCCGATGTGGAGTTCTTCGGCCGATATTCTCAGTCCTATCTTGGCATTAAAATCACCAACTATTATCTTGTAGAAAGTGTAATCTTTTTTATAGAACTCCTCCATTCCATGTAGAATTTCTCCGTTTCTTCTTCCATGACTTCTACTCAGATCTCTTTGATAGCCACGTCCACCTGCCCACATACCAAATTCCGCAGGATAGATATGTCGTTCCCAATGTTCTCCCTTCTGAAATCCAACATGCCATCAGTAAAAGAAAGGAACAGCACCAGGCCCAGACAAAGTCAGACCCAAGCACCTGAAGAATCTAATCTGCCTTCAGTATTAATCAATACACTGGCTCGGCATTTCACACGCTATCTGTCCGAATGCAAGGTGCCCTCCCATTGGAAAACCAGCAAGACAGTTCTACTGGAAGACGTCCACGACATTGGCAACTATCGCCCCACCTGCCTATTGTCTGTCATCTAAAAGCTGTTCACTCGAGTCATCCTGAAGGATTGGCAGAACATTAGATGAAGGGCAACCATGTGAGCAAGCTGGCTTCCGAAAAGGATTCAGCACAATCAACCATATCCACCACACGGTAACCAAGCTCATGGAAGTTTGTAGGGAATTCAGGACACCACTCTGTCTCACATTCATTGATTTAAAGAAAGCCTTTGATTCTGTGGAAACTAAAAACGGTCATCGAAGCCCTAGCCTAACAGGGTGTTCAAACTCAATACATCAAGATCCTTCGTTGAGCTGTATTATGGATTCACCACCAGGATCTCACCATTCTACAAAGAAGTGATCACTGATGTCAAAAGAGGTGATACCGAACTCTGACCCCGGGCCTGTGTGCATCTCAGGTAGAGTCCCTGGGGTGTGCGGCTGGCCGGGGGCGCCCTGGGGCTGTGGTAGAGCCCCAGGTCTCGGCAGAAGGTGGAACTACAACCCCCAGAAGTCTGAGCGGAACCGGAAGTAAACCGTCATTTTGAACTCTCACCCGGCCATTCTGCATCTCACGTGGCGTCCCTGGGGTGTGCAGCTGGCTGGGCGGGCGCCTGGGGCTGTGGTAGAGCCCCAGGTCTCGGCAGAAGGTGGAACTACAACCCCCAGAAGTCCGAGCAGAACCGAAGTAAACCGTCATTTTGAACTCTCACACCGGCCATTCTGCATCTCACGTAGCGTCCCTGGGGGGGTGCGGCTGGCCGGGTGGGCGCCTGGGGCTGTGGTAGAGCCCCAGGTCTCGGCAGAAGGTGGAACTACAACCCCCAGAAGTCCAAGCGGAACCGGAAGTAAACCTTCATTTTGAACTCTCACTCTGGCCTGTCTGCATCTCAGGTAGAGTTCCTGGGGTGTGTGGCTGGCGGGCGGGCGGCCGCTTATTAATACTAAAACTAGGAAATTCAACACCAAGGGAAGGTAATACCCTCAAGAAAAAAGAAACAGTACACTAGAGGAATCTATCCCTGAACACCGCAACACCATGGGAAAACAACGCAGATCCCCAGCTCGAAGAACAGATGAAGGAATTGACCGTGAAGAATCAAAAAAGAATACAGATGTGCATGATCACTCTGACAATGAAATTAGAGAGGAAATTGGTAGGATGTTTAAGGAGCTCAACGAAAAAAATTGAGCAGATGTCCAATAAAATACAGGAGAACATAAACGAAGCAGTTGAAAGGGCAGTCAATAAACTACGGGAGGAAATGAGAGCAGAAATGAGAACCATGCAATGAGAAATATTATCGCTTAAAAACTCAGTAGATGAAATGAAAATCACAATCGGGGCTCTCAACAGTAGGATGACAGCAGCGGAAGAGAGAATCAGTGAGACTGAAGATGAGCTGCAGAAAGCACTCAGAGAACTACATAAGATGGAAAAAGATCGGAAAATGGATCAGCAACGGAGCAGAGAACAATGGGATGAAGCCAGGCGGAACAACATAAGAATCATCGGAGTCCCAGAGGGACAGGAAAGTAACCCCAAGGAAATTAAAACAGTTAAAAACATCCTGGCTGAAAAGTTCCCCAAGTTAAAGGAGGAAGGCATCCAGATCCAAGAAGCCCGACGCGTACCAGCAAGAAGAGACCCCAATAGAAAGACCCCAAGACACATCCTAGTCAAAGTAATGGATGCCATAGACAGAGACAGAATTCTTCAGGCAGCAAGATCAAAGAAGGAAATTGTATACAAAGGAGCATCCATTGGACTTTCAGCAGACTTCTCAGAAGACACCCTCCAAGCCCGAAGACAGTGGTGGGATATAGTAAAAAACTTAATGAAATGACCGCCTCAGCAAGAATTCTTTATCCAGCTAAACTCTCACTCAGATCTGAAGGACAGATATACAACTTCTTGGATAAACAACAGCTTAGGAACTTTGTAAAATCAAAACCAACCTTAAAAAGAAGGACTGAATGATCTACTATAAGACGAGACATAACCCAAAAGAACAACCAACCTATACAGAAAGATGGCACAAAATCCCATGACAATAATATCTCTCAATGTCAACGGTCTAAATGCACCAGTTAAGAGACAAAGAGTGGCAAAATGGATCACAAAATTGAATCCGACATTCTGCTGCCTTCAAGAAACACACCTGAACAATCGGAGCAAAGACAGGCTCAAAATAAAAGCCTGGAAAACAATCCTTCACTCAAACAACCCATCCAAAAGGCTGGGGTAGCCATACTGGTATCTGACAACATAGACTTCAGGCTGGAGAAGGTCGGAAGGGACAGTGAAGGTCACTTGTTAATAGTCAAGGGATGCATATATCAGGAAGAAATCACGCTATTAAACATATATGCACCCAACGAGGGGCGAGCAAAATACCTAAAACAACTACTAATAGACTTCAAAGAAGACATTGACAGCAACACAATTGTAGTTGAAGACTTCAACACTGCTCTATCAACCCTGGATAGATCAACAAGATTGAAACTTACCAAGGAAATACTGGCCCTAAAAAGAAGAGATGGAAGAAAGAGGGCTGGTAGACATATACAGGACATTTCATCCCCAAAAAGCTGAATACACTTTCTTCTCCAGTGCACATGGAACATACTCCAAAATAGATCACATGCTGAGCCATAAATTATACCTCCATAAAATCAAGAAGATAGAAATTGTGCCAACTATTTTTTCAGACCATGATGCACTGAAAATAGAAGTTAATTGTACACAAAACGGAGACCAATACCAAGTACCTGGAAACTAAACAGCTCACTGCTGAACAACCAGCAAGTCATAAAAAGAAATCAAAGAGGAAATCCAAAGATTCCTAGAAACAAATGAGACTAAAGACACGAATTACCAGAACTTGTGGGATACGGCAAAAGCAGTGTTAAGAGGCAAGTTTATAGCTCTTCAGGCATTCATCAGAAAAGAAGAAAAGGCCATCATAAACAGTCTGACTTCACAACTTAAGATCTTAGAGAGTGATCAACAAAAGGAGCCCAACCCAAGCAGAAAGAAAGAAATAATAAAACTTAGAGCAGAAATCAATGAGATGGAATGTCAAAAAACAATCCAGAAGATCAACGAAACCAAAAGCTGGTTCTTTGAAAAAATAAACAAGATTGACAAACCACTTGCAAGACTTGTAAGAAAAGGAAAAGAGAGAACCCAAATAAATAGAATCAGAAATGAAAACGGGGACATCACAACTGAAAACACAGAAATTCAAAAGATCATCAGAGATTACTATGAGAGCCTGTACGCCACGAAACAAGAGAAACCTAGAAGATATGGAAAAATTCCTGAATTCCTATAGCTTCCCAAGTCTGCAACAAGAAGATTTGGAATACCTCAACCAGCCTATCTCCATCGAGGAAATAGAATCGGTAATCAAAAAGTCTCCCCAAACACAAAAGCCCAGGTCCAGATGGATTCACCAGTGAATTCTACAAAACCTTTAAAGAGGACCTACTCCCAATTCTTTCTAAGCTCTTCCGGCAAATTGAAGAAACAGAAATACTACCAAATAGCTTTTACGAGGCACATATCACCCTGATACCCAAAGCAGACAAAGATGTCACAAAAAAGGAAAACTACAGACCAATCTCCCTGATGAATACAGATGCTAAGATCTTCAACAAAATACTAGCAAATAGAATCCAAAGAGTCATCAAAAAGATTGTACACCATGACCAAGTGGGATTCATCCCGGGAATGCAAGGATGGTTCAACATCCGCAAAGTCAATCAACATAATACATCATATCAACAAAAAGAAAAAAAAAAACCATATGATCATAACAATAGATGCAGAGAAGGCATTTGACAAGATTCAACACCCGTTCATGATGAAAGCTCTCCGTAAAATGGGGATTGAAGGAACCTTCCTCAAGATAATCCAGGCCATCTACTACAAGCCCACAGCGAGCATCATTCTCAATGGGGAAAAACTGAAAGCCTTCCCCTTAAGATCAGGGACAAGACAAGGCTGCCCGCTCTCACCACTTCTATTCAATATAGTACTGGAAGTACTTGCCATAGCAATCAGGGAAGAAAAAAGACATTAAGGGCATCCAGATAGGAAGGGAAGAAGCCAAGTTATCACTATTTGCAGATGACATGATATTATACCTGGAAAACCCAAAACTCTCTACCAAGAGGCTCCTAGAAATAATACATTCTTATAGTAGAGTAGCAGGGTACAAAATCAATACCCAAAAGTCAATGGCCTTCCTATATGCAAACAGCGAAAGAGAAGAAAAGGGACATTAAAGAAACCATCCCATTCACAATTGCACCACAGAAAATCAAATACCTAGGAATCAGTTTGACAAAGAATGTAAAGGATCTCTACAAAGAAAACTACAAAACGTTACTTCAGGAAATAAAAGAAGACCTGAGGAAATGGAGACACATTTCCTGCTCATGGATTGGAAGGATTAACATTATCAAAATGGTAATACTCCCTAGAGCTTTATACAGATTCAATGCGGTCCCTATAAAGATACCCATGATGTTCTTCAAAGAAATTGAACAAACAATCCTGAAATTTGTATGGAATAATAAAACCCCTCGAATAGCTAAAGCAATCCTTGGGAAAAAGAAGATGGGAGGTATCACTTCCCCAACCTCAAGCTCTACTACAGAGCAGTTGTAATTAAGACAGTGTGGTATTGGTATAGAGACAGACCCGTAGACCTATGGAATAGAACTGAGTATCCTGAAACGCACTCACAAATATACAACCACTTAATCTTCGATAAAGGAGCAAAAAATATTAAGTGGAGCAAAGAAAGCCTCTTCAACAAATGGTGCTGGGAAAACTGGGCAGCTACATGTAAAAAAATGAACTTAGACCTCCTTCTAACGCCATGCACAAAAGTCAGATCAAAATGGATTCTAGATCTCGATATCAGACATGAATCTATAAGGTACATCGAAGAAAACATAGGAGAAAGGCTCTACGACATTGAAACGAAAAGTATCTTTAAAGACGACACACCACTGACCAAGCAAATGGAAGCAATGATAAACAAATGGGATTATATAAAATTGAAAATCTTCTGCACCTCAAAAGAAACGGTGACCAAGATACAAAGACAATCCACAGAGTGGGAAAAGATATTCACCCAATACCCATCTGACAAGGGGTTAATATCCAGGATATATCAGGCACTGGTAGCACTCCACAAGAAGAAAACAGCCAACCCCATCAAAAAATGGGGAGAAGAAATGAACAGAAGCTTCCAAAAAAGAAGAAATTCGAATGGCCAAAAGGCATATGAAAAAGTGCTCTTCATCTTTAATCATCAGGGGAGATGCAAATCAAAACAACAATGAGGTACCATCTCACCCCACAGAGACTGGCACACATCCAAAACAGCAAGAACATCCGGTGCTGGCGTGGATGTGGGGAAAAGGGACTCTCATCCACTGCTGGTGGGAGTGCCGACTGGTCCAGTCCTTTTGGAAAACAATATGGGCATTCCTCCGAAAGCTAGATATTGAGCTCCCATTTGATCCAGAAATAGCACTCCTGGGAATATACCCAGAGACCGAAAAACACATAGCAGAAACACTATCTGTACTTCTTTATTCATCTCTGCGCTATTCACTATAGCTAGAATCTGGAAACAACCTAAATGCCTGAGAACAGAGGACTGGCTAAAGAAACTGTGGTTCATCTACACTATGGAATACTATGCGGCTGTCAGAAAGGATGAAATTATGAAATTTACCTGCAAATGGATGGGCATGGAGTCTATCATGCTGAGTGAAATTAGTCAGAAGGAAAAGGACAGATATAGAATGACTGCATTCATTAATAGGATATAAATAGATACCAGTGTTTTAATAAATATGGGAAATGGTAATGGCAGATTAAAACTCACCACTGAATATACACAAAGAGACTTAAGTGATAAACTCTAAATATCTGCAGGGCTAGCCACAATGTGTAAAATAAGAGGGAGAGAGATGCAGAGACAGAGAGAGAGATAGAGAGAGAAAGAGAGGAAACTGGGGTACCTGCTATTAAGGCGGCCTGGGGGGATGGGAGGGGGGGGGTACATTGGTGGTGGAAATGGGGCACTGGTGGAGGAATGGGTGCTGGAATACTGTATTACCAAGAACCAATTATGAACACCTTTGTAATTGTATGTTTCACGGTGGTATAATAAAAAATTTTTTAAAAAAAGAGGT
>JAJIBD010024318.1:0-102199 GCA_021461705.1 Cryptotis parvus | reverse complement strand
CCGATATGAATGACCTTGTAACGTATCTCACGGTCATTCAATTAAAAAATAATAAAGGAAGTGGGGGGAGAGTTTAGAAGCCAGGGAAAGGGAGAGAGCTCAGCGAAAAATGCATGTTCTTGGACCTGAGTTTCAGCTTGGCACTACCTGGCCCCCAAGTCACTGCTGCTTATAGCTGTGGAGGTCACCAAGCACTGCCAGATGTGTGTGGATTTGGAGGCTCACTGAGAACACTGGAGCAGATGTGGTAAAACTAGGGCTCTGGCAATGAACTGTCTGGTCCCACTGGTCAAGTACTACAGGAGTGGCCAATGGGCCTCTGAGCACTGCTTACACTAACTGTGTATACACACAAACAGAAGTGACACAAATGAGCGCCTAGAGCAATATTCGAAGGTAGGTAATCAGAACAGATCATTTCTAAGTGCTAGGCAACCAAAGTATCAACACCTATTATCAAAGACTACCCACAAACACACTTCATCAGAACCTTAAATGTTGTATTTGAGGCCCTGGAACCTTCCACTTGAAAGAAGTGTCTTGTGCATAATTCATAAAATAATCAATACTATCTTAATATTGAATGGTTTGGGTGGACCTTCCATAAGAAACATAATAATACAAATGCAAAAAGTGACATTTCTACTCTCAACATAATCCAGCTCCACTGCGCCTGAGCCAGAACAGAAACTACTCGTTCCTTATCTTGTAAAGTGCAGAACTTTAACTAGGCACGCAGAATTAGACACTCAACTCAGTCAACCCCTTGGCTTTCTTCAAGTTGTTGACTACTTTAACCTATGCTTCTTAAACATGTGGCCAATGCCAAGCCAAGAAATGATAGGTATTACTTCCAGGCAACCCTTCAGACAGGAATACTGAAAGCTAGACATTCTGGAATCTGGAAAATTAGGGCAAAAACCCTGGGATGACAAAAACATCTGAGCCTGAATCTCACGCTGACATCATGCAACAGTCATCAGACTTATATGAGATTTATCTGAATGCCAGCTTACAAATGGTTACATGCAAAAAGAGAGAAACTTCCCTTCTGGCTTAAGTTATTTCTAGTTCCTAGTTCACACAAATTCTTATCTTATTTAATTCATAAATGAAGTGAACAGGAATCCATGGGCTTTCACTTTTCCTAAATATTTTGATTAAACCTCTCTCTTCTTCCTCTCTCATGATTTCATCTCTCTCACACACACAGAAGACTGGAACAATACAGTTTTACATATATATATACATATATATGTGTGTGTGTGTGTATACACATATGTATCTGTATATATCTGCATATATCAACACTATATATGTGTGTTACACATGGTATAATTCTACGAGTTTATATGAATAGGTCTTCATAACTTTAAGATAGCCTGTCAAAGACCCATGAGATTTCGCGGGTGCGCATATACATATACTTTGGGAACGTGAGGCAATACCCAGTGACACTCTGGGATCATTCCCTGGCTCTGTGTTTACAGACTACTTCCTGAGATTCATGACTAAGCATGAGGTGGAGAGATCTAACAGTGCCTGATGGAACTCAAAAGTGCCTTTAATCATTTTATTACTCTGTCTACTCCCAACCCTGATATTTAATTGAGATAATGTGAGGCTCTAACTTACTCAGGATCACTCTGTGCTCTCTGCTCAGGGATCACTCCTGGTAGTGATCAGGGGAACAAACAGGATGCCAAATATGGAAACAGGGTCCCATGCATGCAAGGCAAGTGCCATAATCTATTTCTGTTCTCTCTGCCCCTCCCATAATATTTTTAAACTATCTCACTGAGGCATTAATTGGTATTTGGATGCTTAAAAAAAATGAATAGTTAAAAGCTGAAGAGATACTCAAAAGTAGCTCAGGGCCAGAGCAATGGCACAACCAACAGAGCATTTGTCTTGCACGAGGGTGTACCTGGATTCGATCCCTGGCATCCCATATGGTTCCCTGAGCACTGCCAGGAATAATTCCCTGTGTGCAGAGCCAGGAATAACCCCTGAACACTGCAGTGAGTGGCCTTAACACAAAGGAAGAAAACATCAGAGCTTTCCTACTTTACGTGCTGGAGCCCTAGGATTGATTCCCAGTAGCACATGGGCCCGAGCACTGCCAGGGTCCCAAAGCACCAACCCAGGAGCAGACTCTGAGAATCCCTCAGCTTTGTCCCCAAACAAACAAATTCTAGTCTATAATCTAAGAAAAACATTACAAAGTGTTCAATAATAGAAAGAACAGAACACAGGTCTTCTATATACAAATATATACAATAAATTGCATCTTATATATACACACACATATATATGAATATCACTGAGATTTCTCTAAAACCTTTGGCTGTCACAGTCATTAGTCTCAAATATATACCTGAACACAACCAATATTGAAATTCAATACAACAGGATATAAAAATCCTGTATATATTTACTCGATACAGTTATAATGAAAATAATGTACAGACGACCCCCACCCACTCCATGGGCGCCACCATTTTCCACATTGGACTTCCCTCTCATCAGAACTCCACCCAGCCGACCAGCCCATCACAGCCAGGATCATCGACACCCACCCTGGAGCAGTTTCTTCCTCAATCAGGCCCAGGTCTGCTGGTCCAGAGTCTCTCAGACATGGGGCAGAGTGGTTCCTTGCTCTCCCTGTGCCCAGCCGTTCATGAGGCAGTCGGAGGCATGGTGGGTTCCAGCCTTGGCCCACCACCCCGGCAGAACCTCACAACAAGCCAGACGACCCCCCCCACCCACTCCATGGGCGCCGCCATTTTCCACATTGGACTTCCCTCTCATCAGAACTCCACCCAGCCGACCAGCCCGGTCACAGCCCGGATCATCGACACCCACCCTGGAGCAGTTTCTTCCTCAATCCGCCCAGGTATGCTGGTCCAGAGACTCTCAGACATGGGGCAGAGCGGTTCCTTGCTCTCCCTGTGCCCAGCCGCTCATGAGGCAGTCGGGAGGCATGGTGGGTTCCAGCCTTGGCCCACCACCCCGGCAGAACCTCACAACAAGCCAGACGACCCCCCCACCCACTCCATGGGCGCCACCATTTTCCACATTGGACTTCCCTCTCATCAGAACTCCACCCAGCCGACCAGCCCATCACAGCCAGGATCATCGACACCCACCCTGGAGCAGTTTCTTCCTCAATCCGGCCCAGGTATGCTGGTCCAGAGACTCTCAGACATGGGGCAGAGCGGTTCCTTGCTCTCCCTGTGCCCAGCCGTTCATGAGGCAGTCGGGAGGCATGGTGGGTTCCAGCCTTGGCCCACCACCCCGCAGAACCTCACAACAAGCCAGACGACCCCCCACCCCACTCCATGGGCGCCGCCATTTTCCACATTGGACTTCCCTCTCATCAGAACTCCACCCAGCCGACCAGCCCGTCACAGCCCGGATCATCGACACCCACCCTGGAGCAGTTTCTTCCTCAATCCGCCCAGGTATGCTGGTCCAGAGACTCTCAGACATGGGGCAGAGCGGTTCCTTGCTCTCCCTGTGCCCAGCCGTTCATGAGGCAGTCGGGAGGCATGGTGGGTTCCAGCCTTGGCCCACCACCCCGGCAGAACCTCACAACAAGCCAGACGACCCCCCCCCCACCCACTCCATGGGCGCCACCATTTTCCACATTGGACTTCCCTCTCATCAGAACTCCACCCAGCCGACCAGCCCATCACAGCCAGGATCATCGACACCCACCCTGGAGCAGTTTCTTCCTCAATCAGGCCCAGGTATGCTGGTCCAGAGACTCTCAGACATGGGGCAGAGTGGTTCCTTGCTCTCCCTGTGCCCAGCCATTCATGAGGCAGTCGGGAGGCATGGTGGGTTCCAGCCTTGGCCCACCACCCCGGCAGAACCTCAAAACAAGCCAGACGACCCCCACCCACTCCATGGGCGCCGCCATTTTCCACATTGGACTTCCCTCTCATCAGAACTCCACCCAGCCGACCAGCCCGTCACAGCCCCGGCTCGCGCGCAGCGGCCGCACGGTTCATCAATAAAGGCTTTATTTGGAGGTGTTTATAGAGTATGCCTCCCGCGACGGCAAGCCTAGCAAGCTGCTCGTGTTGTATTTGATATGCCGAATGCCAGTAACAATTATATTAGATCATTCTCATGACCTAATATAATGGTTTGAGGCTCTTTATGTTCCTGTACCAAGCCGATGCCCTTGGCTCTACAGCATGTGACAGGACATATTGAGATATTACTGGTGCCCGCTCTAGCAAATAGATGATTAACGGGAATATCGTGATCGTGATATCGCGGAATGTACAAAAAGTCAGATAAAGAAAGTCATGATTATTTTTAAGTGAGAGAGAAAACCTATGGTGGTTCCTCAACTCCACCTTCCTCATCCTAAACTGTGGTCTGTAAGTTTGAGAACTGAGGGCATATTAATACTTCAAAACATTTGGGTCATTTCAAGAAACAGTTGTTACTCATACTACCAAGAAGTCTTCTTGTTTTTATTTCTTTTGACAACACTTTTGTGGTTAAAAAAATCCTATCACTTGGCAAGCACTTCAGCCTTTTCTCAAGAGAAAGCTCCTTGGGCGACCACTGTAACTTTTATTCAAGGGGATCTTACTCTACCCAGGCACTGTGATAGCTTACAGTTAAAAGGCTCATTACAAATCCAAGACAAATAAAGAAATCCATGGAAACCACAGCGGAACACTATGTTATTCTGTATTTTCACATAAAGAGTTTCACAAAAGGAACCACTATTTAGAATATGTTTGACACAACAGCCAGCTCTCAATCTCAAAATGTGGTCACAAAAAAAATCCTTAGCCTGCCAGTTACTCAGGGTGAAAGGGTCGATAGAACACACCTAAATAAACGCAACTGACCAGCACATTATTATAAATGAAATGTGAAAATATATGAATGTTTTCTTTAAAAAATGCATTTTCCTCCAAAACCACTCTGTTGAAACTAGTCTCTAGGGCATAGAAGACTTCCCATTCACCAAATGCAACCTTTTCATTACATCTCATTGCTCTTGGCCTCCAGATGGTATTTTTGTCTCCTCGGTCACTCCTTAATTCTTGAGATTTTCTTTGTCCTGGATTTATGTGGTAGTGAATTTTCCCCCTAACCTCCTTCAGCTCCACATTTGAGTTTTCGTCCTTGGCATTATTTTCTCTTCTCTAATTCAAAGCACCAGCTCTAATCTCCAAGCTGGTTCAAGTCACAACAGTTGGGTATCCTTAGTTATATTTCCAACAGTCAGAGATATTTATCCTCTTTCAGAACCCAACAGAAATCTATGCAGAGCGTTGACTGTGTGCCTGGGATTAGACTACGGTTAGCAAGTAACACACGGTCATGTCTGCCATAAAAACAGAACCACACTCACAAGAGTGACATAAACCAGGGAGGTTTAAAGGGCAGTCGGAGAGTGCCTATCCCATTGTTGGGTGACAGGCTTCACACTTGACCCAGATGTTGTAAAGATCACAAGCAAAGACATGAGTAGGGCAGAGTGGGAGGGAAGAGATGCGGAGAAGAGTAACATGTGCAAAGGTGCACGGCTGAAGGAGAAGAGGGATTGCAGAGCTAGAAATACATGTTCTAGGAAACGGGGATTATCTTCCTGTTCAGTCTGAAATGAGGACTGGTATCAATGCTGCCTGGTGTCAAAGTAAAGTACTAACAATCTTTTCACTACATATACTTAAAGCTTAAAAGTACTAAGCTTCCTTCATCTCCTGGTTCCCCAGAATCAACAACTACCAAGCAGAAAATCTCAACTGCTCTCATCTAATCCAAGTCTGTTCAGTCAAAGCTCAAATACTTACTATTCAGGAAACCTATTCCAACCTCTCTGTCAAAAAGAATCACATACTCAAGGATCTCTGAATATTTCTACTAGTGAGGCTCACACCTCCACTACTCACAAAAAAAAATCGAAGAAAACAAGACTATTTCTATCCATATCCATTTTTATTTGATTTTGGACCACATCCAGCATTACTCAGGATTTACTCCTGCCTGGGAGCTCTGAAACACTCTTGGCGCAATAAAGGATCAAACCCATTTTGGGCACCTGCAAGACAGCACCCCCAAGCATTCCATCTTTCCTGCCCCATATTTCTTTTTTTTTTTTGCTTTTGGGGTCACATCCGGCGATGCTCAGGGGTTACTCCTGGCTCTTTGCTCACGAATTACTCCTGGTGGTGCTCAGGGGACCATATGGGATGTCGTGGATCGAACCCGGGTTGGCTGCGTGCAAGACAAATGCCATATCCACTGGACTATCGCCCGGCCTATATTTCTATTTTCATTTTATGATGCAATATTTATACACATAAGACACTCAAAGGTGATGTCTTTTTTCCCAAGTAGGTTTTGCCTACTCACCTTTATACAACTTTTTATGACAGGAGTAAATACTTGAGCAAAATAAACATACTGGAATAAATAATCTGTTCCATTTTATTAACAAAGTCAGCAAAATTGTTAGCTAGGTCATCTTATTTCTAATAAATGCACTTATGGAAAGAGGAGCATCATAGACCATCTGAAAAATTCCTTCTAAGTCTAGAATTCTACTCTTCAAAACAAGATGGCTCATAAAAATAGCATCAATACTCCTAATTATAAAACACTGACATTAACACTTTTAAGGCAACACTTAAAGTGATTTCTCCACATTTTAGGGAGAGTGAGGGCACAGTCAGGGGCCGTTTAACCATACCCACGTGCTCCAGACTCACTATTGGCTCAATATCCAGGGATCACTCACTGCTGGTCATGCTCAGTGTGTAAGCATGCAAGGTAACCAGCTTACATACTGTGTCATCTGTATCATCTCTCTGGCACCAATTTTCTTAAACCCTCTTTTAGAACTTAGTATAAGAATATAGTCATTATATCAGAAGAATATATTCATTCTTATTCATTCCTGCCTACGAATATAAAGCCTTACAAAAATGCAGGAAAATACAAACTAAGAATTGAAATTTTTCTTCAAGGTGTTGCAGGTGTGACTGTGGTGCCTGGCTGCATCAGCAGGTGGCAGACAGGCTTGTCTATATTCAGGACTCTGCCCTGTGGGCCCTGGATGGTTGATGGTCTGACACAGGAAAAAGACTGGGCCGGTTGGGATGAACCCAGAGCCATGGCAGAGCCTGGCAAGCTTCCTGTGGTGTATTCGATATGCCAAAAACAATAACAATAATGGACCTCATTCCCAACAAATGGAGACATTACTGGAGCCTGCTTGAGCAAATCGATGGACAACGGGAAGTCAAGTGACAAGTGACAATTATTCCATGCATTATTTTTCATAATACTTTCTGTTTAATTTTAGTTTAAAAAAGAATATATTTCAAGGAAATTTTTCAGCAAAGCAATCAGAAAATACATTGATCAAAGACACAAAGAGTTAACTAGGCAGCAAACTATTCGAGTACTCTCTATAATGGATTGATGTTCAGGTCTACATTTTCCCTTTCTTGATACAACTATGAGAAAAAAAGATATCCCAAATAGACTGAAATATGAATCAATATATATTTAAAACAACTCTTTTGAAAACTAATGAAATACTTAAAATTATCTCTAAGACAAAATGCTGAACAAAACATCTGAAATCAAAAGAAACTATATTTCCAACTGGTTTTATTCATGCAGCAAAGATTTATCTGTGTAAAAATTATAGTTGACAGGTCACTTCTCTGCTGTCATGTTTCCCCAAACATTCCAGAAGTGCAGTGCTAACCTGTGAGCATAGTTTCCTAAAAAGGGAAAAAATTTTATTTTTTCCATTTGAAACCATTTGGCAGTTATCATCGTATGTGATTTAGTCAGAGATATTAACTGAAACAGTACTTCTCTCATACTTAATTTTTCTCTGTTGAATCCCATGATTTCTTCTCACTCTTAATCATGATCACTGAGTGCATGTCTAGGGACAGACCCTGGAGTGAGTGTTTTTGAGCTCTTTGTAAAGGGGTCTCCAAAGCCTTGCTCCTTCCTGAGCAATAAGAAAAACCTAAAAGCATGATTTTGATTGTGCTTTAGAACAGTGAAATAGGCACCTTCCTAGCCCAGCCGTGCTGCTTGGAAGGGAACTGGAATATAGACTTCTCTAGACTGTATTGATCTGACTAAACAAAGGGTTCTGATGTATTGATCAGCTGGGATTAAACCCCTAACTGTTTGCAGGACTGAGCATGATGTGAAGGCTGGTTCACTCAAGAAGGAAGAACAGAAAGCACTTTTGTTCTTGGGCAGCCACAGAGCAGCATTTTACACTAAGTAGTAGATGAACATGATTAAAATAATAGACAGCATTCAGTTAAGAGAACTGAGAGGAAGATAAAAACTTGTGCTAAATTTAAAGATTTCTTGGTTTAAAAAATGGCATAATAATGAGTGAAAGGTAAAACGGCTTTAAAAGGAGGAATAATTTCTCATTTCTAAGCAGAAAGCCAATTTTGTCTCCTTAATATAGTTGCTCCTGCAAATGTCTCCCCCAAAAAATGTCGGTACTGATTTTTTTTAACTCTACATATGCAACAGCTCCCCCTCCTCTTGTCACTTCCAATATAACTGTGAAATGATGCATGCAGGAAGGGGTAAATTCAAGATTAATTTTAAGGTTCATTTTGTACATCTGCTCATTTTCATTTGGAAGGATGTGATCTTCTTTAGTCAAACTCAATTTTCCTCCAAAATAAGCCTGAATACGCTACAAACTGATCATAACACGATATTGCTGGTCAAATTTACAGAGGGCTTTGATCTCAGAAGAAGAGAAACCAAATTCTGTTTTCCTAATTTCCAAGACATAGACCAAACACCATTACTGACCTTTTGTTAGTGTCAGTCTTTAACACTCTCAAAGACTTCTAGATTTTTTTTTTCTGGAGAGTGGGGAGGAAGAGTAGTTGGTCACACCTGCGGAACTGGGGGAACCATGTGATGCCCAGGATCCAACCAGAGCCAGTCACATGTAAGGCAAGTTCTGTAACCCCTTTATTCTCTCTCTGGCCCCAGAGGTCTTGATTTTAAAACAAGTAAGCAAACCACTCCTAGTAAGGAAAATCAGTTTTAGCATCAGCCAAGTGAACTTTTCCAAAAAACCTTTCAAGCCTCTTTCAAAGGCAAAGGGTTAAGTAATCTGATTCACTACCCTATTTATTCACTGTTACTATTCTACCATTACTAGTCAATGTTTTAGTATTTAAAAGATAGGGAGACAATGATTTAGCATGAAATCACTGCATTAATCTTTCTGATAATTCCTAAGCTTTTTTTAACCACACTGACTAATAATGGTTAACGTATGGCTCATTCACATAAATAAAGTAATTGATTGCAGTTCAGAAATGGAGAGAAGAGGGAGATAGAATTCAGGGACTGAACTGATAACTTGCCCGCAATCCAAACCATTTAGGCTGTGTGGTGTTGCATCTTAGCAAATAGTTCAACTTTTCAGTTTGCATACTATGGAGTATCTACTACCTCCTCTTATAAAACTTTTGGGGCTTAAACAAGATCATATTGTCCAATTTTTCAGGAGCATGACATTTTAATACATTGATATTAATGAGCTTCTAATTAGGGGAAGGATCAAGGGAGAGAAACATATATCAGCATTTATGCTATGAATAAAGTAGGAAAAAACTCTTTAAGTTCACTACTTTGAAAGTCAGAAGAACACTTTTATTTAAATGCACAGCCCAATTTATTTCATCAATATTTACAAAGTCTGAGAATAATTTACCTCTAGTCAATAGGGTAAATTGAATAAAAAAGAAAATGGTAAGAAGTCATTAAGAGATGGCATAGGGCATTGAACCGGGTCAGTCACATGCAAGGTAAGCATCTCAGCTGAGATTCAATCTCTCAGCTCTTCAAACAAAGTATTTCATTAATTTTATTCCTAATAAGAGGGTCAGAATTAAAGTGGAAAGATACGGGACAAGAAATAAGGAAATGGGGCCAGAGCGATAGCAAAGCAGGTAGGGCGTTAGCCTTGCACACGGTTGAACCAGGTTAGATACCCGACATCCCATATGGTCCTCCGAGCACCGCCAGGAGTGATTCCTGAGTGAAGTGCCAGGAGAAACCCTAAGCATCTCTGGGTGTGACCCAAAAACTCAGATAGATAGGTGTATAGATGACAGACAGACAGACAGACAGACAGACAGGCAGACAGACAGACAGACAGACAGACAGACAGACAGACAGACAAAGAACTGATTAAAATTTTTGGAAATAAATATAAGGAACTACATTCAAATACTTAAAGAATGGGTTAATCTACCCAGATGTAGGTACTAAATGTAAACATCCCCCATATAAATATACTTGATTTCTGAAAATGCTGCTTGTTAAAAAAGTTTTAGAAAAGAAAAGAAACTCTCAATTATCATAATGAGTATTATTCATTTCATATTTGCTGTACTGGGCACTCTGGTAATTAACTCATCAACTTATCCTAGCAGGTGTGTAAGTTCCGACTACTATTATCTAGCTTCCGTGTTCTGAGAAAAGTGAAGGAACAAATCCCAAGTATTGTTGTGACCTACAGATTGCAGTTACTGATTACAATATACATAAATTTACACTAAACGAATATAAAAATTATGCAAAATGATTTCATCATTTTCTTTAATTCTGAACTGAAAATAGTATGGAAATTGAAAAACATAAAAATATACCTGAACGATAGTACTTTTACAGGAAAATATATGGAGCCTGTGATAAACTGCATAGTCCAACACTGAATTGCTGGAGACTGACAGAGGTAATGGTTTACACTTAAATAAAAACAAGGAAACATTTCACTAAAATGAGATTGTCAAAAGGTCACTTATTTTTTTTTAATTTCTTTTTTATTTTTTTATTTATTTTTTTTTATGTATAAGGGGAAAAATCTTTTATTTTTTCCTTTTTTTTTTTTTTTAAGTATTTTATTATACCACCGTGAGATATACAAATAAAAAAGATATACAATTAAAAGTTCATGTTTGGGTTTTGGTGTTTCAGCACCCGTCCCTCCACCAGTGCCCATCTCCCACCACCAACATCCCCGGTTCCCTCCCCCTTCCCCAGCCCTGCTCCATGGCAGGTTCTTTATTTCTTTCCCTTTCTCTCTCTTTCTCTTTTCCTTCCCTTCCAGACTATGGATTACAGAACATACATTAAAAGGTTGTCATGTGTATCCTTTTTGCCTCTATTTAATGCTCAGTTCTAGGTTGGCATTAGTACCCTCGACTATTATTAGCCCCCTGTTCCATTTTCTGTCTTACCTAAACTCTGACTCCCACACGTTTGTGATAATCTCCACCTTTGACAAGACCTCCTGATATATGTTTCACTTGACCTTGGATATTGGTATCATAATATGTACATATATATTTATGCCATGCAAATAAATGCAGTCATTCTGTATCTGTCTCTCTCCTTCTGGCTAATTTCGCTCAACATAATCTTCTCCATGTCCATCCATTTATAGGCAAATTTTATAACTTCATTTTTCCTAACAGCTGCATAGTATTTCATTGTGTAGATGTACCAAAGCTTCTTTATCCAGTCATCGATTTTCGGGCACTCTGGTTGCTTCCAGATTCTGGCTATTGTGAATAATGGTGCTATGAACATAAAAGTAGGGATGGTGTTTCCGCCACGTATTTTTGGTTTCCCAGAGTAGATTCCCAGGAGTGGTATGGCTGGGTCAAATGGGAGTTCAATTTCTAGTCTTTGGAGGAAAGTCCATATTGTTTTCCAGAAAGGCTGTACCAGCCGGCATTCCCACCAACAATGGATGAGTGTACCCCTTTTCCCCACATCCACGCCAGCACTTGTTGTTCTTGCTCTTTTGAATATGTGCCAGTCTCTGTGGTGTAAAGTGGTATCTCATTGTTGTTTTGATTTGCATCTCTCTGATGATTAGTGATGATGAGCATTTTTTCATATGTTTTTTGGCCATTCGAATTTCTTCCTTGCTGAAGTTTCTGTTCATTTCTTGTCCCAAAGAATTCTAATAACAGTGCGGAAGATATCTTGGAAAGGAATTGTATTATTTTAAAAATGAATATTACACTGCTTAATAAATCATCTATTTTTAATTTGAAAGAATAAAACTGAGGCTGCAGAGACTCTCACACATGGGGCAGAGCTGTTCCTTGCTCTCCCCTGCAAAGCCGTTCATGAGGCAGTCGGGAGGCATGGCGGGTTCTAGCGCTGGCCCCACCACCTCGGCAGAGCCTCACAACAAGCCAGACCACCGCTCCTCACTCCACGGGCGCCGCCATTTTCCACTTCTGGTCTTCCCTCTCGTCAGAACTCCACCCAGCAGACCAGCCCATCACAGCCCGGCTTATGCGGCCCCTTGCAGCCGAGCGGTTCATCAATAAATACTTTATTTGGAGGTGTTTAAAAGAGTTTTCCTCCAGCTCGACAAGCCTGGCAAGCTTCTCGTGTTGTATATGATATGCCAAATTCCAGTAACAATTATATTAGGTCATTCCCATGACCTAATATAATGGTTTGAGGCTCTTTATGTTCCTGTAGCAAGCTGATGCCCCTGGCTCTACTGGCATGAGACAGGACATATGGAGATATTACTGGTGCCCGCTCTAGCAAATAGATGATCAACGGGAAGATCGTGATCGTGATCGTGAAAACTGAGGCTAGAGGTATAGGAACCAGGTAAGGCGGTTGACTTGCACGCGGCTGACTCAGGATCTAAACCTGGTACTACAGACGGTCTCCGAAACCTCCCAGGAGTGAATTCTGAACACTGAGGCAAGAATACAAATCCTGACCACCACCAGGTGTGCCCCCGGCCCCCACCAAAAAGAAACAGAGGGGGGGGGGTTAGCATAGGGAGCAGCGGTTTAGTTTAGTTTTGTTTTGTTTTTCATCTCCACATGAAGCCCCACACCAGTGTGCAGGCCTGAAGGCCCAGACACCGCAGGCTGAAACAGCACCAAATCCTGTCCTTAAACACTGTTCTTTCAGGTCTGGTTGTCTGAGTAGCTTCAGATCCATCAACTTACTCTGAGAGAAGTTATACGAAAATTCACAAGTCTTCCCCTGCTTTTTTCCTGAAGAGGAGTTATTGTCTTAGTTGATGAATTTAACTCTTAATGACTTTGGATTTTATATGCTCTCTGTCAATAAGACCAAATTCAAATTCTCGTCTCCTTAGTGATGAAGTACAATCTGAAATATGGGAGGGAGCTATTAGTCCTCAGATGAAGAAATTTAGTTTCTTCATAGTAAGAAACAGTCAAATCAATTTCATCAAAAACGCATTTAAGGGTCCGGAGGCGATAGTCCAGCTGCTAGGGCATTTGCCTTGCACACGGCCGACCTGGGTTCTATCCCTGGCATTCCATATAGTCTCCTGAGCATCGCCAGGAGTAATTCCTGAGTGCAGAGCCAGGAGTAACCCCTGAGCATTGCGAGGTGTGACTCAAAAAGCAAAAAAAAAAAAAAAAAAAAAAAAAAAGCACTTACGGTTTTACTTATAACTATAAGTATAGTTATAGTATACTTATACTATATAGTATACTATATGAATAATGCTTATTCTACTTTTTAATTAGCCTATTTACACATCACCAAGGCCAGTTACAGTAAAGCTACTGAAAGTACACCAACATAGACATGACGTACCACATATACTACGATTAGATCTGAAAAATAAGAGGGTTTATTATGGTTGCCTTAAAGTTTCTCTAATTTATCAAGCTTTTCAAGGCTATCTTAGCACAAATGTAGTAAGAAAGTTTGTTCATAAAGAAACACAATGTATGACACTTCCTTTCTAACTGTATATGGGCACATTAAATCAGTCTATATAGCCAATATACCACTATATTGAGGAGCCTTAGTGCAGAGACAGCAAAGGGAGATGTTGGGCAAAAGCTGAGGGATGTCAAGTATTTTGCAAAGCCAAACTGTTACATTTCATCTAGATTTCTAAAAGAGTTCTTGATGACAAATATTTTAGACAAGAAATGAAGGATAAAAATATGATTGATGATCAATCAACAGCATCCTGGGTTCATTCCAAGTACCAGAAGATGTGAGCAAAGGAAAGGTTGATACTGCTTCTAAACACTAAGTGGGGTAGACACAACTCATGAACACAGCTTTGCTGCTGTTGTTGTTACCCTTTGCAGGGCATTTTTGATGGTACATTGAGGGCTGAAGCAATGCCCAGGCACAGTGCCTGTAATCAAAGCCAGGAGGTCAAACACGCCAAGGCATGTGCTCCGATACTCGAGTCACACCCAAGTCCCCCAAAACTTTTGTTACACCTAATGATGTTATCATTAAATTGTCATTTTTATTAGGATTTCCTGTAATAAAATATAAAATGAAAGAATATTAACAGACCACACACCAAGATCTGTTACTAGATTCTGATCAACTTTTTAAATGCTAACACTCATAATCTTTTTTGCATAGCTCTTTCAGTTCCTCTTTATATATATATATATATATATATATATATATATATATATATATATATATATATATATATATATTATACCACCGTGAGATATACAATTACAAAATTGTTCATGTTTGTAGGTTTCGGTCACATAGTGTTCCAGCACCTGCCCTCCACCAGTGCCCATTTCCCACCACCAATGTCCCAATTCCCTCCCCTCTCATAGCCTGCCTCTATGGCAGATTCTTTATCTCTTCTCTCTCTCTCTCTCTTCCTTCTCTTACATATTGTGGGTTGTAACACATACACTTAGAGGCCATCAGGTGAAATTTTTTGCCTGTATTTAATGCTCAGTTCTAGGTTGGAATTAGCCCTTTCAACATTTATTTGCACATGTCCCCTTCTCTGTCTTACCTAACCTCTCAATCCCACACGTTTGTGGTAATTTCCACTTTTTGGTAAGACCTCCTGATCCATGTTTCGTCTGACATTGGATTTTGGTATCATAATATGTATATATGCATTTATGTCATGCAAATAAATGCAGTCATTCTATATCTCTCTCTTTCCTTCTGATTAATTTCACTCAACATGATCCTTTCCATGTCCATCCATTTATAGGTAAATTTCATAACTTCATTTTTTTCCTAACAGCTGCATAGTATTCCATTGTGTAGATGTACCACAGTTTCTTTATCCAGTTATCAGTTCTCGGGCATACTGGTTGTTTCCAGGTTCTGACTATTGTGAATAGTGCTGCTATGAAAATAAAAGTGTGGATGGTGTTTCCTCTGTGTGTTTTTGGCTTCCCAGGGTATATTCCCAGGAGTGGTATGGCTGGGTCAAAAGGGAGCTCAGTTTCTAGTCTTTGGAGGAATGTCCATATTGTTTTCTAGAAAGGTTGTACAAGTCGACATTCCCACCAACAATGTATGAGTGTCCCCTTTTCCCTGCATCCACACCAGCGCATGTTGCTTTTACTCTTTTGTATATGGGCCATTCTCTGTGGTGTGAGGTGATATCTCATTGTTATTTTGATTTGAATTTCTCTGATGATTAGTAATGATGAGCATTTTTTCATATGCCTTTTGGCCATTCAAATTTCTTCCTTGTCAGAGTTTCTGTTCATCTCTTCTCCCCATTTTTTAATAGGGTTGGCTGTTTTCTTCTTATATAGTTGTACTGTGCCTGATATATCCTGGAAATTAACCCCTTATTAGATGGGTATTGGGTGAATACTCTTTCCCATTCTATGGACTGTCCTTGTATCTTGGTCACTGTTTCTTTCGAGGTAACAAAATAATCTTTTTACTTATGTTATAGATTACCCATTCAAACTTATATGTGAAAGTATGCAGCTAAAATATCAAGTGTAGGGGGCCGGAGCAATAGTCCAGCTGGTAGGACATTTGCCTTGCACACAGCTGGCTCCATGCTGGCCTGGGTTCGATCCCCGGCATCCCATATCGTCCCCCGAGCACCGCCAGGAGTGATTCCTGAGTGCAGAGCCAGGAGAAACCCCTGAGCATTGCTAGGTGTGACCCAAAAAAAGCAAAAAATAAAATAAAATAAATAAAATAAAATAAAATAAAACATCAAGTGTATACACACTTATTTCTTTTTTATGTTTTTTAGTTTCATTAGTATTTTTCTTTAATTTTTAGTATTTGATTATACCACAGTGAGATATACAATTACACAGATGTTCATGTCTGGGTTTCAGTCATACATTGTTTCGCACCAATCCCTCCATCAGTGCCCATTTCCCACCACCAATGTCCCCACTCCCTCCCTCTCTTCCAGCCTGCCTCCATGGAGAGTTCTTTATCTCTTTTCTCTTTTTCTCTCTCTCTTTTCTCTCTTCCTTCTCTTATACCCTATACACACTTATTTCTTGTAAAAATCTATTATCTTCAAGAGTTGTTTGACAGCTAGACTATAATGTTCAAAGATTTATTTTATATGATTTAATTGGCAGTCAAAAAATTAAGGAACTGAATAGGGATTAGTATTAACTCCATTATTAATGAGACAAACTATCATAGAAGGTCATAGAAACACAATAAATAAATGGATTTTGTCTCAATGCTTCAACAACCATACAATTTAGTATGGCTAATGAATGTTCTGATGCCTATATTAAATGCTATTCTGCTTATAATTAAAAGTAAATTCAGAAACAAATTCCAGATACAAATTACACCTATAATCCATATTGACATCAGACCTCTAGATACAGGCTCGAGGTGTTTTCTGATACCCTCAGAATAAGTAGGTCATCATACATTAGGTGATTTTAGTCCCAAAGTGTACAAATAGTTCCTAGAACTGTGTTTGTGTGATCAGATCAACAGCTACTCCACTGGTAATTACCATTTGCCTTTCAAAACATCCTAGTCAAAAGTTTGTCCACTTTTGCTAATAGTTATTTTTCTCTGAAAACATAGTTTACTTATAATATTTAACATAGTTTACTTATTAATATTTTTAATCATGATACAAAATGTAAACTCAAAACAAATGAATTTCCTGTAAAAATCCTAGCTAAAATTTGAGCAAATATGTTTTAATTATAACTACAAAAGAGCTATGCTTTGAATTTCATGCCTCACACAAGTGAGAGAAGGAATCCAGAGTTCCGACCTCCGTCGACAATAGAGAGTCAGGGATGCCGTCTCTGAGTTTGCCAAGGAATCAAAAATCAGATGGGCTGGACATGTAATGTGATTTGGAGAAGACCCTTGGACTAGAAGCCGTTACCGACGGGATCCCACGGGACATCAAAAGATCACGTGGCCGCCCACCTACAAGATGGTCAGACTTCTTCATCAAGACCCTGAGCGAACAGTTTGAGGCTCTACATATTCCTGAAGCAACCAAATGCCATTGGGCTACACTGGCACGTGACAGGGTCAAATGGAAATGTTACTGGTGCCCGTTTGAGCAAATCAACGAATAATGGGATGCCAAGTGAGCAAGTGATCAAGTGCACAACTATTGCTTTGAGGGCAACACCCAGAAGTGATCAGGCTTATTTCTGGCTCTGTGGTTTGGGGTCCCTCCAGGCAGTGCCCAGGAAACCATATGCAGTGCCTGGGATCACCCAAGTTCAGTTGTGTTCAAGGAAAGTGCATTAACCCCTTATCCCTCCAGCCCCTAAAAAATGACTATATCTGGATGTCTTTGGTGAACACAAACAGTAAAATAATGAAACTTTATTTTTAAATGAAAGTTCAGATTGTGATTTGTAAAAGAGATGGGTATCAATTATACTTTGATCACCACATCCTGAAAAACGTTTTTAATAGAGAAAAACTGAAAATCACTATATGTAAGCATCATCATTTATATACCCATCTTATTACCTATTTTAAGAAATTGCATTAGTCTTAAATCAAGAAGCAGAGCGTTGGGAATAATATGACTTTGAATTTAGGTGTCCCTCCTAATTTTCTATTTCCTTGGATAATAATGAAATTCTCTTATCACTTGTAAAGTAGATACAAGATGATAGTCCGTACACCTAATATTGACTATGAAGCATACGGTGCTAATTCCCATAAGACCTGTACACAGTGTTTAACAAATAAGTATTATAGAATCAAGGACATTTTTGTGGTTGAATTAAAACCAACAGAGTGAACAGAGACACAGATAAAGCTGCCCCATGTCTTATCCATGTCTTTACCCATGTCTTATCTGTGACTGGACATCAGAGGTCTGTTTCTGATGTAGAACAGCAAAAAAATTATTCCAGAGCCTGTGTACTTCCTTCCCTAGAGAGCACGGAAAAGACTACGGCTTTTCAAAGTACAGAAAACAAAGATTAGCAGTATAATTTGGAATAGAGAATGGATTACATCACCTGTGAAATATGAGTATGGTGTGCGTGTAAACCACAGATCAAGACGTAAAATATATTTCTGTAAAAACGCTTGCCAGTCACAATAATTTGGCAGTTAGTGCTCCAAAAGACACTTGCTGCAAGTAGGAAAACGTGAGGTAATAACCCCAAGCCTAGCTGGGGTCCATAAGGCAGGCTTAATTGGCTTAGAAAATGGGGAGCAGCTAGACATGAGCATAGCAGAGCAGCAGGATGTGTGGATTAGAGGCCTCTTTCAGGGGAGCCCTGGAGGAGAGGATTTGGGCTCTGTCCCCAGAGACTGATATCTAAAATTATGTTACCTCCTTTGAGGCAAATAGGGCTGTAAGGATGCCAAGACTTATCCAGAGTGGAGTTTGACTAGGAGGGGCAGTAACCAATCTTTTAAAGCACTCTAGAGTAGTGCAAAGATTGCATTTCACGAGAGACAGAAACCTCGGGAATCCTCTGTAATTGACACAAATATAATTAACCCTTTAAAAGTTCATTAAAATTTTATAATTGGATGCACATTTAAGCACAAATAGATTCAGCAGATTTTTTTAAACTTGGGGGAATGTTTGGTCTACATCAGTGTTAGGGACTATGTCTGGCTTTGTGCTTTAGGAATGACTCTACCAGAGCTCAGGGGACCATTTGTGACGCTAGGGATCAAACCAGGATCACAGGCCGAGTGGCCACATGCAGTGGACTTACTTGCCTTATCTCCTGTCCTATCTCTCCACCCCTAAAACACTGTTTTAGCATTTCCTCAACTGAAATGGCAAGCTAACGAAACAGTTTCAGAAACTGGAAGAAATAAATGGCATTTTTTTCAAATAAATACTATATAATTTGTTAATTAAATGCATACATAACATAAAAGGTCAAATAGATATATTTTCCCTACAGGACCATTTATTCTTAGGATATAGATTTAAGCTCCTCTAATATATAACAAAGTTACTGCGGCAGCACCTAAAGATTATCAGACATCAAATGACCCAGAAGGGTTGTCTCACAATACAAATAAGATTTATGTACAAATCAACAAATATAAGACACCACAGTACAATAAAGGACCAAATTGATTATATTGATAGATATAAAGGAACTATTGACAAATCCAACATCCATTCATGATTAAACCCCAGAGGGTTGTTAATAGTAAACCTAACAAAATTCTATAGACCTGCTACAGGCATTTATAGAAAACATACAGGTAAACATTACACCTAAATGTGGCAGATTGGCATTTATTCCGGAAATTTTGTTAAAAAAATTTTGCCTCTATTTTTCAACAAAGTATCATCCAGGAATATCAAATAGATATTTTAAACTCTATAGTTTTAGAAAATTATAATCTTCTGTTAGGGTTTTCTCTTTCCTTTCACAAATATAGCATTAGAGAACTATTTTCCCACTAAAATGCTAAAATTTTGGTTTCCTATATAGGCTGACTTTTTGTGTTAAGCTACCCCCTTCAAATTTACTGTTGAAACGTATGTCCTACGTAATGGCATCTGAGGTATAGCAGTTAAAAGGCGATTGGGTCTTAAAACCCACAAGGTTGGATAATTGTTCTCAAACAAACTGCTGGTGAGTTCTAGCCCCCTTCAACATGTGAGGACACAAAGAGAAATCAGCTGTCCATTAATTGGAAGCAGTTCTTCATGAATTAACCTGAGTTCTGATCTTGAACTGTGGAGTTCCTAATACAGTAAATATCTATGCTTATAAGCCATCCTAAAGGTACTCTGGTACAGCATCCATAGCATACTAAGGTAGGACTAGGAAAAAAAACTCAAGCTGTGAAGTTTGAAGCCATTTATTAAAAAACGTTAACACTCAGAATGACTTTTACATACCGGCTTTGTAAGAAAAAAGGCCAGAGAATAAAATGATCATAGCAAGATCCTTATGCAAGCACACTGTAGGTTTTTCATGATAACATCTCACTTCATATGGAGGCAAGTTACAGGAACACTTTGATAAAATCATCACATTGCACATCAATCACTACCATGGTGGTTTTCAGTTAGGAGCTGACCTAGAAAAAGCCCTTATAATTTCTTCCTGGTCTCTCTTATAATTCATTCTTATAAAATATTTAAAAATATATATATAAAGGTTGGTTTTCTCAAGAGAAAAAAAGAAAAATGAAGAAATTCTCCCAAAGAGTTACATGAGGTGCATCTCACACACATCTATGTTCTAAAATGTGTGATTTTACAATTTATCTGACTTTTCCCCAAATAATTTCTACCATACAAAAAAATAGCATTGCGTTCAATCTTTCTAAACTACTAACCATTTCATTTCTCTCTTTAATTTCCACACTAGCCCTTACAATAAATAATATCCTACTTGCCCTCATTTGTTTCTCACTTTTTCTTGAACTTTTTATTGAGCCACCGTGAGAGACCATTACAAAGCTGATCATGACTGGGTTTGTCATACAATGATTAAACACCCAAACCTCGACCTGGGTGCATTTCCCACCACCAATGTCGCCAGTTTCTCTCCCACCATCCCCCAACAAAATCCCTGCCTCTGCACTGCCACCTATATGTTAGGCACTTTCCTTCTCTCTCATTCTCTCCTTTTTGTGCATTTTGGTTTACAATACAGGTACGAACAGGCCATCATGCGTGTTCAGCGAAGTTCACAATTTTTAACTGGATGGGCCAGCTGGAGTCGCTTTTCTAACTGCCTGGGAGCTTTTCAGAGTGTGGACATGAGTGCCAGGGCTTCCAAAAGGACTGGGAGATGGGGGGAGATAGCCCATCTCATCTTCAAGGGAAGCCTAAAGATTTCAGTCACAAAATATCTATACCATAATTTTCAGCAGATTAATTTCTCAGTAAGATCCATCTTGAGACAGGGGAGTCAGGCTGGGGACATGGCAGCAATTTTGGACTGTGGGAGCATGTGGTTACCAAGGGCTCTGTTTGGGTGGCTACCAGGCTAACCCCTCCCGCCTGTGAAATGCCCCCAATTCCTTTTATCTCAATAAATCTCCAATCTTTTGTTCACACATAATTAATTCACTGTCAACCTGGCACTGAGGCACCTTACTGGGGATTGTAGGTCTGAGTAAGTGAGGCACGGCTCAGTCCCCACCTCATCAAGCTGGCTCTAGCTTAGGCTCACAGCAAACCTGCAGTTTGAGGCAGAAGAAACAGAGTCTACCCACAAGGTGACCCAAGCATCACCAGATGTAGCCATAGCAGCCTAACACAACCATCAGGGTGGCTGGGGTAATTCCTGGCATTGTAGCGTGTGGCAGTCAGCAAGCAGCACTTTCTGGAGCCCTCAAACTGATGCCCAGGTTCAGTTGGCACATCCAAACAGCCTTCCTTCTTCTATCTTCACTTGATTTCTCCCAAAGCTTGATTTCTAACCAAAGCGAGCAGTTCTTATTCTCCTGAATCTATTCTTCCCGTGCACATATCTTCACTGGACCCACTATCAGCTGGGGTGGAACTAACTCCCTGCTCAGGACAGACAAATCATGTAGCCCTTCACCATGATACGGCTTATCAACTAACATGAATAGCCAGTAAGGGATAAGGAATGCTCTGTATTATATAAATTTAGCCTCCAGTAATTGCATCAAGAGCCAGGTTTCTTTGCTTCTTTTCATTCTTTTCTGAAAGTAGATGACTGATAAGAATGATTTAAAAACATACTGAATTGTGGATGACGGAGGTACAGAGTTATTCATGATTGAATTTCAGCACCGATGTTCCAACATCATTCCTTTCACATTTGTCTACTTCCCTCCACCAAAGTTCCCATTTTCCTCCCTACATTTCAGCCTACCTATCTAGCCAGCCCTCTTTTCTTTGTTTTCACCTTTGTTTCCCTTTCCAGGCACCTATGGTTTACAGTACTATGACCTTTAGGATACGAGGCATAGCCTTTGCTTTCAGCACTTACTCCTGGTGTGGAGTGGTCACATCTTTCTATTACCGCTCTCACCCCTAACGCCCCATGCTCACATACTCACAAAGCGGCAAGCATCCTACTAAGCACCAATTCTCCTGCTCTTCATGTCGACTGTCTCGGGCATTAGTTATTCCCTAACTATACTTCTTTATAGACCGCACAGAAGTGAGATCACCCTGTGCCTGATCCTCTCACTCTGACTCATTCTCCTCAGCATGATACTGTCCAGATCCATCCATCTTGAGCTTATTTGCTTCCCTGTTCCTCTCCAGGGAGGCAGAGAGTCATGGAGGAAAAAAAAAGAAGGAGATGAGAGGACTAACAATAAGGGAATACATGACACAGCAGAGGGCGAGGAATTTTCTGTTTGAACTCATTGGTTCAAAGAGTTCCTCTATGGTCAGAAGACCAAGATTATGATGCTGCTTACTGGAACCAGAGGTGCCCTCCTCTCCTACAGTCTTGAACTTCCGGACACAGCTAGAAGCAGATACTCAAGGATGAATTTGAAGTTGGGATCCAATGAAGAAGCATCCTCATAGCCACACTACTGATTTCACACGGAACATTAGTCATCTCCTGTTCATAGCCTTTAAAGTCAGCTTCACTGTTCTCACGAGCTCATAGTCTGCTATGTAGCAGGTGGGATAGCTTCAAGCAAGAGCAGAATATAGAAAAGTAAAAAAAGAAAATACAATAGTAAAGGTGGTTTCATCTAAACGTTCTCTCCAGAATCCGTAGCTGCATAATTCTTTCCAACACTGTGTTCCACTTTATTAGTTAAGTCATTCACTTACTCTGGCACTTAAGGCTATGCCAAACTTATCTCCTGAGCCCATACTTTGTAAGATTATTTGCAAATAAAATTTTTCTTATAGCATTCTAATCTCTCAATAACCCCTCTCTCTTTTTGTCCAATCTAGAAATGACGATCACTGGCATACCTTAATATTTAGGAACAGCCTATGAAGACAACCAGGACTATTATGGAGAGCGCAGGAAAAAGAATTCCCAAAGCCCTGTATTCAACTGCTACTGCAATCAATGTCTAATGTTATGCATAACGTAAATCAAATGAAAGCTATTAACAACTAAATTTTCTTACTTGTAACACAAGTCTACACTTTCAACAGATCATTTTAAAGACAAAAGAATTAAGAAGGATAGGAATAGTAATTGAACAAATGAAAAAGATATATAATCATTATTAAAACTTGCTGGTTTTCCAGCAAGGACAGTTCTTAATCATATGTGGTTTAAACTATATGTAGCAGTCAAGATACGTGCTGGAAAACCAGCAGGACAGGAAGAGAGACATCCACGACATTGGCAACTATCGCCCCATCTGCCTGTTGTCCGTCATCTACAAGCTGTTCACTCGAGTCATCATGAACAGGATTGGCAGAATATTAGATGCAGGACAACCATGTGAGCAGGCTGGCTTCCCAAAAGAATTCAGCACAATCAACCATATCCACATGGTAACCAAGCTCATTGAAGTTTGTAGGGAGTTCAAGATGGCGCCTGTCACACGTTCATTGATTTTAAAGAAAGGCCTTTGATTCTGTTGAGACTGAAGCGGTCATCAAAGCCCTAGCCAAACAGGGTGTTCATACCCAATACATCATGATCCTTCGTGAGGGATTTCACCATTCTAGAGGAAGTGATCATTGATGTCAAAAGAGGAGTTTGGCAGGGGTGATACCATTTCACCAAAACTCTTCAGTGCTACCCTCGAGAGCGTTGTGTGACAATTAGAATGGGAAGGAATGAGAGTGAAGATAGACAGTCGGCAACTACACCACCTCCACTTCACTGATGATTTTGTTCTAATAACACCAAATATTAGCCAGCGGCACAAATGCTGGCTGCCTTTGACCGAGAATGTGGAAAGATAGGTCTACAGCTGAATATCAACAAAACAATGTTCATGAAAAAATGAACTAGTTCCAGAGGCCCCCTTCACTCTCAAGGAAACAAACATCTCTGAATGCAGCAGTTATGCGCACCTAGGTCGAGAAGTCAACATGATGAACAACCTAAAAACCTGAGCTGCGCAGGAGGAAGAGAACGGCATGGAATGCCTTCAAGAGCGTTGAAGAAATAATTAAAAGAGCAAAGAACCTCTGGCTCCAGGAACATCTCTTCAACTCCACCCTTCTCCCCTGCATTAACATACGCCTCAGAGACCTGGGCCCTACGAAAGCAGGATGAAAATGCTATTCGGGTCTCCCAAAGAAGAATCGAAAGAGCTATGCTTGGAATAGCAAGCCTCCCTCAAGGGAGAGAAGGAATCTGGAGTTCTGAACTCCATCAATGTTCCAGAGTCAGGGACACTGTGTCGTTTGCCAAGGCATAGAAAATCAGATAGGCTGGACATGTAATGTGATTTGGAGATGACCCCTGGACTAGAACTGTTACTGACGGATCCCATGGGATGTCAAAAGATCACGTGGCTGCCCACCCTCAAGATGGTCAGACTTCTTCGTCAAGACCCGAAAGAATGGTTTGAGGCTCTTCATATTCCTGAAGCAAGCAGATGCCATTGGGCTATACTGGCATGTGATAGGGTCTAATGGAAATGTTACTGGAATCCACTCAGAGATAATACATGAATAACGGAAGCCAAGTGATCAAGTGATTGAAACTTGCAATCTCTATATTGTAGTCTCTGCTTTTTATCACTCTCCTTCTAGAACTCTACTTAATAAATTTTCAGAGGCAAAAGAGAAGATTCATATCCAAATTTGGTTCAACCACTGTGGGTCACTGAATGATAGTAAACAGAGGTTCATGAGGGCTCTATATGGCTTCCACTTTCACCAATAAAAATGAATTTCTAAATTGGAAGTGAAAAACATTCACAGTAGGGGCCCTGGCAAAGCCTGGCTTTGGAAGCATGAGACCTCTAGTTTACACTCCAGTGCCATCAGTATGTACCATATGGGTCCCTGAAAATCCTGCTCTATGGGATCTTGACACTGCAACCAAGGGTGCTATCATCAGAGCACCACAACTAAGCAAAGGGACATCACACCAACTATGTGCCTGACACTCCCTCTCTCCACCAGTCAGCACAACAGTAGCAGGAAAGTAAAAGGGAAGAAGAAAGGAAAAGATAACATTCTTGGTTTATATGGATTCATGGGAGAGTTCAGAATATAGTTCATGTGGTTAAGCATTTACCTGTTCTTAGTTCAATATCCAGTAACTCAAGTTCCAGGAAAACAGGCAGACAGTAATGAGGCTACAAAAAACTGAAAATTAACTTAACAAGAGACTCAACACATATCTTGACTGCCACATATAGTTCAAACCACAATATGAGTAAGTACTGACATGCAGTGCTTAAGATTCAGAGAGATGTTCCATTATAAAAACTCTTTATAAGACCCCTGACGTCACTCATGGGCTAGATGAAAAGGACTATGTACAAGAGCATAAAATTAGAAAGTAACACCCAGACCATGTTCAGTCACAAATCTTATGATTCTTAGTCAATTCACCGCTGTATATGTGAAAATACAGAAACACCTCCCAGCTTTCTACTTGTTTCACAGTTTGAAGCAGCTATAATAAAACTTATAAAATTTCTGGAAAAGTAAAAATGTGGGGCTGGAAAGAGTGCACAGGGATTAAGGTTTTGTATATGGCTAACCCTGGTCTGCTCCTCAGGACCACATGGTCCCTCAGCATTTCTGGGTACATTCAAAAAGACTCCCAAGCACCACCAGGTGTCACCCTGAGGGCTCCAGCACTGTCAAGGTGACAAGGGTATTCTCAGCACTTCAGGCTCCATGTTGCACTGCAACATTGGTCTGTCACGTTGAATCACAGCCGAGTTGGTCAAAACAGTATCAGTTTTCAGCACCTAACTTCTAGGCCCCTGAAAACATTAGTGAGCATCCATCACAACACTGCAAAAAATAATACACATGTATGACATATGTACACATATATGATATATATACATATATATCATATATGTACATATATATGATATACATACATATATATCATATATAAGAGTGGAAATTGTACCCAAACGCTGAAGGAAGGCAGACTTGGTTGTATCATTGCTAAAACATTCATTTTGTGTCTACCAGACATCACAGATCAACAATCAACAATACTGCTATTCTTTATCACCTAGTTTATTGAAATGGTTGCCTGGAAGAGAATGTTCTAATTATTATCTGACATTTGAATATAAAACCACTAAACCTCTGAGAATGAGGCACTGATCCAGTTGAGAATTCATGCTATCTACTAATTTGCTAATCATTAGTGGAGTAACAATACCATACTGGGCTTTATCAATTTCAGTAGTTAGTACGAGATTATCCCATAAGGGACCATTTTCCTACAATAAAAATGGAACAAGAAGCTTTAATAAATGTATTCTGCACTGATAGAATAGGACGGCATGTCAACAAAAGATGCCATAGCAATTCTAAGTGACTAAACCAAAGGAATAATTACATATGTGCATAATGTGAAAATCTACAGGATTTAGTTTCACAAAGGACCTCTGAGAACATATAATCAGCTCTGTTGAGTTTTTTCTCTAATAGCTCATGAAGATGGTCCTTATTTTTGGCCTTTAAAATCATATAGAATTTCTAGAAAGGAAAATTTATAATTTAAATGATTGCCACAAATTATAATTATTTTCCCTGCTTCCACAACTAATAAGTATTAATTGGGCATTGGTATTTTCCAAGTCATTGCCAGTAACTTCATTACCCATAACAGAAAACAGATATTTGTTGAATAGATGTAAAGAACACAAATACTCCCTACGTTCCAATAATTTCCATATCTACTTTCCTCAATCCAAAATCCTGGTTAATCTAAGAATATTTCATTTAATTCAGCTTCTGAAATGAAAATTAAAAAACAATATACTGCTTAATAGTTGGAAGTTGGAAAATAAAATTCAATGAAACCTCAACAGTCAAAGGTTTCAGGAAGTCAGCTAATGCCAAAGGAAAATACTTCCCCCATTATGGTCCTTAGGCCATAACATCAGGAATTAAAGTACAAAGTAGGAGAGTTTAGCTTTTGGGATTTAACTTACCAGAGTCCTTATCTAACTATTTTATATTTATTTAGTGAAATATTCATATGACTAAAAGCAAATAAACACAATAATACTTACTGGATGCAGATAATGTTAGACAAGCGATTAATGTGATACCATTTATAAATAGTTCATTTTTATGGTTATTATTTTTCGCTTTTGGCTTCCAATGTGATGCACAGGAACTACTCCCATTTCAGTGCTCAGAGTGGTATCGCTAACACTATGTGGTGTCAGAGACTGTGCTCAGAGTGGTATCGCTAACACTATGTGGTGTCAGAGACTGTGCTCAGAGTGGTATCGCTAACACTATGTGGTGTCAGGGAGTGTGCTCAGAGTGGTATCGCTAACACTATGTGGTGTCGGGGAGTTAGTTTAAAAATCCTGCACTCAAGGGCCCGTCACCTCCGGGGGGGTCCCTGAAGCGGCCGGATGAGACTCGTCCATCACACTAGCCACCATTTTCGTTGTCCGGATGCTGGGAAACTGCCCTCACGACCAGAGGAACAGAGCAAAAACCAGTTCAAGCCCAGGTAGGCGGCTCCAAGAGGCGGGAATCACTGGGAAGTCGTCAGATGGAGGCGTGGTCGCCCCCTCCCCCTCCATTTTGTCTAGCCTGGTGGCCCTGCCCAGGAGCTGCCCGCGGGCCAGCATCCAGGGTCTTGAAGATGGCTGGGGAGGCTGAAGCTCGGCTCGCGCCGGGCCTTAGCTGACCATGGAACCCCGAGGAGGGCAGATGGGCTTTGGGAGTGGGCCCGTTGCCTCCGGGGGGTCCCGGAAGCGGCCGGATGAGACTCGTCCATCACACTAGCCACCATTTTCGTTGTCCGGACGCTGGGAAACTGCCTCACGACCAGAGGAACAGAGCAAAACCAGTTCAAGACCAGGTAGGCGGCTCCAAGAGGCGGGAATCACTGGGAAGTCGTCAGATGAAGGCGTGGTCGCCCCTTCCCCCTCCATTTTGTCTAGCCTGGTGGCCCTGCCCGGAGCTGCCGCTGGCCAGCATCCAGGGTCTTGAAGATGGCTGGGGAGGCTGAAGCTTCGGCTCGCGCCGGGCCTTAGCTGACCATGGAACCCCGAGGAGGGCAGATGGGCTTTGGGAGTGGGCCCATTGCCTCCGGGGGTCCCGGAAGCGGCCGGATGAGACTCGTCCATCACACTAGCCACCATTTTCGTTGTCTGGACGCTGGGAAACTGCCTCACGACCAGAGGAACAGAGCAAAACCAGTTCGAGCCCAGGTTGCGCGGGCTGCTGGCGGCGCGGGCCACTAGGGTGGTGAAACAGTGATGCCTTTTGGTGCACTGCATTCCACGAAGAGCAGGAAAGTTTGTTGGGAGGGAGATATAGAGAGGAAGGAGATGACATGCAGAGCCCGCCGGGTGGTTGGGGTGTGGGAGGGAGGAGGGAGACGGGACATTGGTGATGGGAGATGGGTTTGGGTGGAGGGTGCGTGTTGGAACCCTGTGGAACCAGGACTCTACATGAGCATCTTTCAATTAAAAAAAAAAAAGGTGGAATCTACCACGGACATGTGGGAATCAGAGGTTAGGTGAGACAGAGAAGGGAACAGTGTGCTAATATTTGTCAAAAGTGATAATGCCAGCCTAGAACTGAGCATTGAATATAGGAGAAAATATATACATGATAATCTCTAAATGTATATATTGCAATCCACAATGTGTAAGAGAAGAGAGAAAGAAAGAGAGAGAGAGAGAAGAGATAAGGAACTTGCCATGGAGGCAGACTGGGGGGGGGGGAGGGAAGTGGGGACATTGGTGGTGGGAGATGGGCACTGGTGGAGGGATGGGTGCTGGAAGACTGTGTGACTGAAACCCAAACATGAACATCTTTGTAATTGTATATCACATGGTGGTGTAATAAAATATTTAAAAAAATAAAATAAAACATGTACTGCATTCCTGTGTGTTGAGCTTTCTCCCCACCCCAATAATATCTATTTTAAATAATCAAAATATCTATCAAATTGGGACCAAAAAAGTAGACTTCCATATCTAACCAAAATCTAAAACCAAATAGCTAGACCAAAACTAATTAAAAATCCACTTGAACTGAGAGCATTTGAGTAATCAGAGAGGGACTATAAGTGAACAAGACATGCCCCTGTTGTGGAAGTCACGTCTGCAAGGGAGGCTGGAAGCCAGCTTTGTAATATTCCCCAGAATTCACATGTAAAATTGCATATTCCTGACTAAGACCCAGATCTTAAATGATTGCTTAGTCCCAGGCATCTATATCATCACAAGGTCCTCCAGATTTACTCTTAAGCACTCTAAAGTGAGAAAACCCTGAGAATTTGAAATCCTTTTCTAGACCAGAGCACTGGTCTATAAAAAGGAAAGTTAAGCAAAGAACTCTGGAAGAATTCTTTCCTGTAGCTGTTAATACAGATACATGGAATTGAAAGGTACGAAAAAGAACAAATCACATAGTGCAGAATGATAAAATAGTCCATTTCAAAGGCAATATAATTAAAATCTGATTAATTCCTATGTCAAAGCGATACTGCCTCACTCATGTCACTAAAAGCACCAAAACGGAATGCCACATTTTTATAATAAAGGCTGCTCCTCTCAGAGGGGGCGTGAAGGGGACATGACCTGGTCTCAAGCTGTATGACTCCAGTTGTTGATATCTAATGTCATTCCTGACACGTTACACCACAGCGATACGAGCAGCAAGAGATGTTTCCAATGGGGAAAAAGCGACTCAAAGCATTTTTTTTTCAAAACACCAACAAAGCAAGACATCCTTAAAAGGAACCTAATCTACATTGTAAAGGAAAAAAAATCAGAAATCAAGTTATCAAAGTGTGAGTCATGTTCCTCTTGTGAGCCCACAAATCCCAACCAGAGTGACTGCGAAAGATTCAATAAGAAATAGTTAAAAGGGGCAACTTTTGGGCTATTGTAGACACTGTTCAAAACTCAAAGTTACTGTAGTCCCACACCAAAGTGTGCAAAATAAAAATGAAAGACAGTATTTGTACTTTGAATTACTATAAAGATTTGTCTTTATTCTGTCCTGTTTACAGGGCAGCTATTAACGGCATAATTGACAATAAAGTCCAACATGAAACACAGATTCTGGAAAGCGATGTGCGTAATAAGATATGTTCATTCTTAGAAAAATATCATGCTTTTCTCTGAATAAATACTAATTCTTCAGTTTTTAAATGAAAACTCCTTTTGAGTAGGAAACAGGTCTTTTCTCCATTGCCTGACACTAAGAAATTTTACTTTAAGAACAGCATAGGCCGTAAGTTGAAATATAGTGTTAACATATGTCCAAAAGTAGCTAAGCTGAAACTCAATGATTTAAAAGAGAACGCGTGTGTGCCTGCATGTATTTGTATAAAGCTCAATATCAGCTTCTTAATCTTAAATGTACAGATGTGATCATGTATTCCTCTGTTCAAATGAGAAACTAAGGAAGGTCCGTCCCTTGATTTTCGGTACTATTATGTATTCCACCCACTGAGGTCCCCGATGGTGTTGAAGCCTTTACAAAAAACTCAAGATACAGGTCCAACATTTGAGTTCAAAATCAATTTTACAAGTGGAAGATGGCAAGCTGTTCATCTGAAAAAAATACCCAGGAGTTTTCATTAACCACAATCTTAACAGGAGGCAGCAGAATGATGCAGTGGTAGACAACGCCAATTCCACCTTAGTCTGGCTTGGGAAGAAGTGCCACATTCACATCAAAGGCAAAATGAAGGCCCCTGCGGTGTGGGCAGGTCAGATGATAGAAGTTCAACTAACGCGGAACCTTCCTTTCCTCTCTATGAAGCAGAATGCTCTGAACCACTGAAGTCGTTTGATGTTGAGCTGAGAAGATTTAAGGAGCGACAGTGATTATGGTTAGGCATTTGAAGATCTCTAAATATGTTTCTACTACAGGGATTTTGCCTGCCTTGTTGACCACCATTGCCTTATTCCTTGAAAAGGCCTGGCATACAACAGATGCTCAAAAATTCCCGTTGAATGAAAAAATGATGAAATGAATGATTTTAGAGCATCAGAGAATATACTTGCTGTGTATGGTGCCAAAAGATGAAACAGACATCAGTGGGTAAAAATTTCAGGAACATATGCTTCAGCTAAACTTTTTAAGAAATAGCTTTTTAACAGTGAGAGCTCTCCAAAGATGAAGCAGACTTTGTAAGGGAGTGAGCTCCTCCTGGTGTGGGGGAGGCAGTGGCAATGGTTTTCTTGCAGGAACTGGATAACCATCTGTCAAGAATTCTACAGCAATGAAGACGTTGTTGGCATCATCCAGCACCACAAGGGATTTTCATTTTTATCCTATCTGCCATTTCTATAGAGAAAACCTTCTGCTGACATAAAGTCATCAGGCTAGAATGAGGAATTTTAAATTGCTTTAGGAGTGACTCAACAAAATATATTAAGAGTAGTTCACAAATGCAGGTACATTAAAACATCTGTGGAGCCTGACAAGAACAGAGCCCTAAAACCCACTAGACCTCATTTCTGGAGCCTACTCCATGATACTGTCTGCCAATGATCTCCTCTCTTCTGTATCACTCCCTTTCCCTTGGCTCTCTAAGTTTTGCTAATATCATGCAGATTATTTTCATTTTAAGAAAATACTCTCAACCAACCCCACATCCCACTTTGAAAACAACCCTTTCCACTTTCTTTTAAGAAGAAAACTTATTCTTCATCAGAATAATGCAACTCAGTGTTGAGTACACTCAAAGTACAGTCCAATCACCTCCATATTGGATCATTATGATGAATTCTCAGTTCCCATCTGGGATTTTTATTAATTCTGTCTCTTCCATCTCGACTTTTAATGCTGAGTTAACACACATTTCTTTGATTGCACTAAGCTCTTTAGCAATTTTGCCGTGCTCATAGACTTACTTGCTATTTATATATGTTGACTCCTCATGTGTGGCCTGGCCCGCTCAATGAATCCCAAAGCCATATCTAAGTCTCCTTTATATCCCTGATATTCATATCCATGGATGTAAGCCACACATCTGATCTGCTCTATCTACTGACTAAATTCATCCCTATCTTCAAACATTCTTGAACTTTCTGTACCATCTGCCAATCAATAAATCCTCTCTGCAGTGGAACACATTCAGAGAGTAAGACCCATACCATATAAGAATGAACTCAAAAAGGAGAAAGACTTAAATATAAGAACCAAAGTTAAAAAAACTCTTAGAAGAAAACAGAGAGGTAAATCCCTGTAACCTTGGATTTAAGCAATCGATTCCTAGCTATGGTAATGAAAGAGCAAAAGAAAAAAATAGGAAATATTGGACTTCATCAAATCTTAACTTTTGTACATCCAAGAAATGATTAAGAGAGTGAAAGGCATCTAGAGTGGGAGGTCATCTATCTGGTAGAATCTTCTATCAAGAATGCATAAAATTCTCTTAGAAATCAAAAACAAGAAAAAATTTTGATCTGAAAATGGTTGACATTAGTAAACACTTCTCTGAAAAAGATATGCAAATGATGCATGTGAAAAGATATTTAGTATCATCAGTCACTGTGGGAATAAAATCAAACCACAAAGGACAACTATCCCACATCCCCTAGGATGACTAATTGAATAAAAAAAGTATTGATGAGAGGGCCGGAGCGATAGCCCAGCCGGTAGGGCGTTGCCTTGCACGCAGCCGGCCTGTGCCGGCCTGGGTTCGATTCCCGGCGTCCCAGTATGGTCCCCCCGAGCACTGCCGGAGTGGTTCCCTGAGTGCAGAGCCGGGAGTAGCCCCTGAGCATTGCCGGTGTGACCCAAAAAAGCAAAAAAAAAAAAAAAAAAAGTATCGATGAGAACGCAAAAGTAATGGAACCCATGCATGCAGCTAGCAATAAATGAAATGTCTTCACTGTCATGGAAAAGTTCATCTGATTCTCAAAATTTAAGCACAAAAGTATATCCGAATCTCAATAATCTCAAGGGCAACCAGATGCCCTTGAGCTACACTTGCTTGCAACAAGACGTCTGAGATGTTACTGGTACCCGCCGAGCAAATCGATGAACAATGGGAAGACAGTGACAGTGAATCTCACAATTCCACACTGATACATAAACCAAGTTAATAATAGACAGATACCAAAAAAAGTAAATATATGTTCACATTTATATCAGAATAAAAGCCCAAAGGGTAAAACACCCAATATGCAAATGCCTATCTAGTGAGTAAAAATTATGTTTTAATATATAATGGAGTATATATGTATTCCTACATCCCTGATTCACAAAAATGATTCGCTAATACATATTACAATATGGATAAATATCCAAAACATTATGCTAAGTGAACGCACTTAGAGACAACAGGTTTATGAGACTGAGGGGCGTGAGGATGAAAAAAGCAAATATTAATAGCTAAAGGGGTTTCACTCTGAAGTAGAATAGGTTTGAAACTGACAGCAGCTCTGGCCTCAAAACACTGTAAATACAACAAAGGATACTGAGCTTTAAAATGGGTAATTTGGACCAGGGTGACAAAGCAGTGAGTAAGGCACTTGCTCTGCATGTAGCTGGCCTAAGTTAAATCCCTCTGAGGACTGAGGGAGGATTAAGCCCCTGAGCACTGCTGGATGTGTTCCCAAAGCAAATAATATAAATAAAATAACATGTCTAATGTCATGTAACTTTTACTTCAAAGAACTTTAAAGAATATATTCAAAAGCCAACCTCCACTGCTTCCACTGCTAAGCCACCATCTTATCTCATGTACATTCTCATTACCCTTGTTCCTTTCTTTTTTAAATTGAATCACCATGTGATAGTTACAAAGCTGTTCAAGGTTAGGTTTCACAGCGCTCTAAGGACTATCCCTCCACAGATGTACATTTTCTACCACCAATGGTCCCCTTTTCCTTCCTACTGCCCTTCCTACCCCCGACCCTATCTCTATGGCAGGCAATTTCCTTCTTTCTCCCTCTCTCTCTCTGTCCCTTTGGGCATTACAGTTTGCAACAGATATTGAGAGGTTACCATGTTTGTTGTTTTACCTATTTTCAGTCTGCAGATTTTATCCAGAGTAATCATTTACACTATCTTTGTCATAGTGGTCCCTTCCCTATCCCCACTGTCTTTTCTCCAAGCAGCTGAAGCAGGTTTCCAACCATGGACCAATCTTACTGGTCCTTGTTTCTACTATCCTTGGGTATTGGTTTCATATTATGTTTTCTTTACATCCCACAAATGACTGTACTCATTCTATGACTGTCGCTCCTCTTCTGACTCAGTTTACTTGGAGTATCACATGATACTCTCAATGTTCATCCATTTATAAGCAAATTTCATGACATTTTTTTCTAACAGCTTCATAGTATTCCATTGCGTAGATGTACCATAGTTCCCTTAACCAGTAGTCTGTTCTAAGGCACTCAAGTTGTTTCTAGAATCTGGCTATTGTGAATAGTGCTGCAATAAACATAGATGTTCAGAAAACATTTCCACTGCATATTTTTGAAGCCCTGTGATATATCCCCATGAGTGGTACTGCTGAGTTGTATGGAAGCCCAATTTCTAGAGTTTTGAAGAATGCCCATATTGTTCTCTCAAAAGCTGAACCAGCCAACATCAAGACAGACCCGCAGACCAATAGAACAGAGCTGAATATTCTAACACCAACCCTCAAATATATGATCACCTAACCTTTGATAAAGGAGCAAGAAATATGAAATGGAACAAGGAACATCTCTTCAACAAATGATACTGAGAAAATTGAACAGTTACATGAACAAAACGAACTCAGACCTGTCTCTAATGCCAGGTACAAAAGTCAGATGAAAATGGATTAAAGACCTCAATATCAGACCCTAATCCATAAGGTACATGGAGAAAAACGTGGGGAAAGCCCTCCACGATATTGAAGATAAATGAATATTCAAAGATGAAACAACACTGACCAAGCATTGTTTGGAAGCAAAGATAAACAAACGGGGCTACATTCAACGAAGAAGCTTCTGCTCCTCACAAGAAACAGTGACCAAGGTACAAAGACAGCCCACAGATTGTGAAAAAATATTTACCCAATACCCATCTGATAAAGGGTTAGTATGCAAGATATATATGGCACAGTTATAACTTCACAATAAAAAAAATCCAACCCCATCAAAGAATGTCGCAAACAAATGAACAGAAGCTTCCTCAAAGAAGAAATACAAATGGCCAAAAGACATGCGAGGGCCACCTGCCCCTTGAGGTGTTGCAGGTGTGCCTGTGGTGCCTGGCTGCGTTGGCAGGTGGCAGACAGGAGATAGGCTTGTCTTCACCACCAGGGCTCTGCCCTGTAGGCCCTGGATGGTGGATGGTCTGACATAGGAAGAACAGTGTGCAGCCTCGCAAGAGGCTTAGATAACAAAGTAGGCTAGAACCAGGCCCTTCTCAGGATCTTTCACATTTGCATAATATAATAATCATTGTACTTGTAACAAAGTGGGGGAGGCTGATGGGGGATGAGGAACTATAATGTCACATTAGAAATCACTACTGAATATACACATAGATAATTGTATCATAAACCGTAAGGCAAGTCACAAGGTGTAGGAGAAGAGAGAGAAATACAGAGACAGAACTAGAGATAGAAAGATGAGAGACTCAGATGCATGGGGAGAACTGACATCCAGCTCTCCCCTAGCTCTGCTGACCATGAGGCTCCCAGAAGGCAAGATGGGTTTGGGGAGTGGGCCCATCACTTCTGTAGGGCTTGGAAGCAGCCGGATGAGACTCTCTCACCATAATAGCAGCCATTTTCGTGGTGCAAACCCCACATCCCATCAGAACCCACACAAGAGAGATGGTGATCAAGACCAGCTCTAAGCAGCCGAGTTCGAGCCCAGGTAGGTGGCTCTCAGAGGCAGAAGTCACCGTGTGTACCTGGAGATGGAGCTGGGGTCCCCATTCATCCTCTGACCCATCCCAGAGGCCTGGTGGCCTGCTCACAAACTGCCTCAGGGCTCTCAGCCATGATAAAGAGACTCAGAACCATGGGGGAGAGCTCCCATCTGGCTCTCCCCTAGCTCAGCTGAGCATGAGGCTCCCAGGAGGCAAGTTGCCTTTTGGGAGTGGGTCCATCACCTCAGTAGGGCCTCAGAAGCAACTGGATAAGACTCACTCACCATAATACCTGCATTTTTGTGGTCTGGACCCGGTATATCAAACTAGTGGAACCAATCATGTTCTAGAATATATTACAATCTACAGTGTGTAAGAAAGGGAAGTGAGAAGGAGAGAGAGAGAGAGAAGGAGAGAAAGGAGATAAAGAACCTGCCTTGGAGGCAGGCTGGGTGTATGGGGAGGAAGGTGGGGACATTGGTGATGGAAGATGGGCAGGGGTGGAGGGATGGGTGTTGGAACACTGTAGAACCAAAATTCAAACATGAACATCTTGTAATTGTATATCTAACAGTGATACAATAAAATATTTTAAAAGAAGACATGTGAAAAAATGATCTACATTGCTAACCATCAGGGAGATTCAAATCAAAACAACAATGAGATATCATCTCACACCACAGACACTGGCACACATCAAAAAGCACAAGAATAACCAGTGCTGGCATGGATGCAGGGAGAAAGAGACTCTCCATTGTCGATGGGAATCTCACTAGCCGTCTAACTGCCCTCCTTTGCCCCTCTGCCTGCTTTGTATATTCTCAATTCAACAACCAGAATGATCCTCTTTTATCAGTGTGGTCATGCGTTGCCTTTGCTGAAAGCCCTCCAGTAGTTTTAAACTACACATAGTTTCAAAACTAAAATCTGTCAATGATCTGCAAGACCCCACCCAGGCGGCTGTCAAGATGCTTATCTCACAACTTATCCCTTTTTCTCTCCTTCCTCTCTTGCTCCTAGAATATTCCACATAAATTCCTGGGCCTATACACTTGCTGGTGCTTGGTATTGAATATTCCTCCCCTCAGATATACTGAGCCCCTAGACCATCCCCAACATCAGTTCTTACTCAAATGTCAGCAATTCAATACCTCCCCTGATGAGCCTAATGAAACCGCATACACAGACATTTTCTCAATTTCCCTCCTCTTTTATTTTTCTATACGATTTTTCTTGGTCTCACACATAAGGTACACTTAATTTATTTGCTGGGTTTTCTTTCTACGCCCTACCTTATGTTCATATTTTCAGATCCTTAAAAGGGCATACAGAAAAGCGCTCTCTGATTGTAAAAAGGATAGATATTAATCTTTTTACATCTGTTTGCTGATAAATTTGCATGTGTGGCAGATACAAAGCAGTGACTTTATTTCTTGAATGCAGATCTGGAAAATACTTTGTGAAGGAACAGACATCAGTTAATCCAAATTACCAAAGACTTTGAATAACTGCCAAAAGACTTTGAAAATCAAAGTGGCCACCCAAATTGGCTTATTGAGTTTTCTGTGCTGCATTACAAAAACTGAATCTACAATAATAAATAAAAAAAAACACACACACACAACAATTCCAGATATCAGAGACTAAATAATCAAAAAGGAAACAGGGATGCTATATTTTGGCTTTTATGATCCTATTATATATTTAGCTGCTCTTACATACAAAAATACTGCCTCAAAGTGTGTGCATGCATGCACACACACACACACACACACACACACACACATACATTATCCATCCCTGAGAATCTAAGCATTTCGGTTTTTTTAGAGCTAATCCACAATCCAAGAGAACAATTTCAATAATTCAGAGTCATTTCCCATAATTAACTGTAAGTTGCTAAAGTGCAAGAGGCTAGCTGACTTTATAAGCAAAATATATACATATATACATATATATTCATACATACATGCAAATATGCACATAAGGGGTCTATTTTTCAATTATTTTGAAAAATTTATTTATTCAACAGCAATAATCATTTTTCAAAATTAAAAAAAATAAATTTTAGCCAAACCAATTAACTTCTAAAACAACAGAACAGCTTAAAATATGTACAACTTCCCCAAACAATTAACATCTACCACACAGAAGCTGTCACATTACTTAAGGAATAGTGACGCTGCACAGTTTCAGTGAAGTAGTAAAATATCCCGTCTGTCATCTGAAGAGATCACACTGCAGCTTCCTCTAAACATGCTAATGTGGGCAAGCCTCAATCAGCCAGTAAACTAATCTAAATAAAATTCCATCTAGTAGAAAATAATCATCATGGGCTGCCCGGAGCTACTGAGTATGAATGGATTACTGAAAATATTCATGGTAATTGCAGGTTACTATTTACGTTGACCAAGTTGGCGGACTTTACTTAGCAAAATGTCTAAGCACGCAGACCACCAATGCAAACACAGTAAAATCACTCTTGACATCCACACTGAAACAGCCCAGATCTTCACTGCAATGTCACAGTGAGGTTGTTATTTCATGGTGTCAGATACACTGCTGGTGACAGAATGAAAATTTATGATTGCAGTTATTTTATTTTCAAGTAATGTGCTACCACAATTTTTTTTCTAGTTCAGCAGAGTGTAAACTAAATACTAAATGCTAAATAATATTTTCCAATCAATAACTATTTCTGCTTATAAACATTTATTGCAAAAATGCTAACCATAACAATAATTGAAAGATATTTGTTAATTATAGAAAATTTTGTTTGCCTTATGATCACAAATGCCTAGACTTGTTAGTAACGCATCGGGCATGGTGTTAAGTGGGGGAATAAAGAAGACTCATCTGAAGGTAAATGGGCTACAAGACCCTTAGGTTAGCTCCTATTTGCCCTCAGTTTTCCCTACATTATACCCTCATGCTTTGTTATCATCAGGAGTAAATTAGGAATCTGGAAACCTGAGTTCTAGATTTGTAGCTAACAATCTAAAGAGATATATAATCATGGAGGAAAGCCTGTAATCTCTGCGCTCCAATTTGATTATCTGAAAAATGAGAGTGTCGGTAATAAATGCTTTTAAAACAGAATTTAAAAAAAGTCAAAAATGACTCTCATGCTTATTATTATGTTTTTTCTTTTTGGGTCACACCGGCAATGCTCAGTGGTTACTCCTGGCTCTGCACTCAGGATTTACTCCTGGCGGTGCTCAGGGGACCATATGGGATGCCGGGAACTGAACTCGGGTTGGCAGCGTGCAAGGCAAACGCCCTACCTGCTGTGCTATCACTCGGACCCTCTCATGCTTACTAAAATTGATCCTAACTTAAAAAGGAAAACACAGAGAATGCCACAGGATAAAAAGGAATGTTTTGCACCTCTGGGGAAACAGCAAAATGAAAAAATTATAAGATTAAATGGTAATATGGATAGAGAAAAGAACCAACATACTTTCAGAAGTCCTACAAAAAAGAAAAAAAATCATTTTAGTCTTCATTCTCTTTGGCCTAGTAGTTCTACTTTTAAATATAAAGTCCCGAATAAAATATCTTTAAAGAAAAAATTAGCTAAAAAGGAAAACTGGAATCTCCATAGCAGCAATAACTGTGAGAGAAATTTAAAACAACCTGTAAGTGCAAAGATAGAGGCAAAATCTGGGGCTGCTAAAAAATGCAACAGAAGCCATTTCCTAGGGTTGGAAATATTCAATAAGACACAAAATGAAGTATAAGAGGTAGTCACAAAATAAAGTTGTCCACGCTATGACTTTACCAGAAGCATATAATGAAAACAATGAGAGAAACTGAAGGACCATAATAGTTGGGTTCCACTCACTCTATACAACTCATCATAGCAGCAAACATAGATTGAGGATTGAGCAGAAACGAATGTGTTTGAACTATGATTCAACCTTTACATTTAATAATTCTACATAGATTTTCAAACATGACTAATAAAATCTTTTATCTATTTCTAATGCTTAATAATTCTTTTCCATGATCTTCACATAGGTTCAAATAGAAATGTTACTGGAGCTCGCTTGAGCAAATCGATGAATAACGGGATGTGAAGTGATCAAGAAAAGTGAAGAAGTGATCTTCACAAATATTATGTTGCTTAAAAAATAAGCATTATGGTACCCAGACACCAAAATGTTAAAGTTTTGGTCAAGGTCTCAAGCCAGAGAACATTCTTCTATCATTTAATGAAACCATCCTATACATACTGATGGAATCTTGATTTCCTCTCTGCTAATGTCATCAGCAAAAAATAAAGGAAGTGTCAAGAGACAGGAGTAAAAATTTCAACAGACTTTCATACTCAAATGTCAACTTTAATATGGCAAAACTTGCTATGAGGCAAATACCTTAGAAACTCTTTTCTATCATGGATGTTCAATTGCTTCTTTCTTTACAGTAAGGCACGAAACCATGGCAAAAGTTATCAGTCTAGCAATAGAGCCCTTTCAGCATTGTATATATGGTAAATGGACTTATTACAGCACTCAGAATTCATGAATATAATTAAGACATGAAAATTAAACTCAGTGTATAGATGCAGATTTCAATTAGCATTCCACTAAAAATTCTAGAAAGAGAAAATATGTAACTTTAAACCAACTATTCTCCAAAGCAAATATAACTGTTGACAGTACTGCAAAAAGAATTTTTGATACTCTACAAGAAAACAAGCAATTTCTCTTCCTTAAATAAAGGGTCGGGTGGATATTTAGTGTGAAATATTTTAAATTCTAGATTTCTTACTTCTTATTTAAAATATTCTTGAACATAAATATGTCCTATAACATTACAACTATAACATTATGAACATTATGTTCAAAAAACTTTGTTCTATAGCATTAAGAATAACAAAAAAATAGTAATGGCGTATGATTAAAAAAGTTTTAAAGAAGGCTGAAGATAAAAATAGTACAAGTGAGCACACCAAAACTATACCAGCAGACACTATCACACACTTCTCAGTGATGGCTAGAGCCCAAAGTCAAAAGTATTTTCTATCTTTCACATTCACAATTCCAACAAAATCCTGTTTCTAGATGACACCAAAAGTGCTCTGGCAAGCAGTCATGCTCATTCTTCTATCAGCGGTATTATCTAATAAATAGAAACCAATCTTTCATGTTCAAAATATTCACCATGCTAATGAATTTCAGCTTAAATCAATAATCTCTAGCAACAGATCTTCTGTTTATTTAAAACCAAAAAATTATAAGAAGATTTTAGGAGCAGAGAGTAGAAAAAGGAATTACCCACTTAAAAATAACTCTCAAAAGCAAATTTCAAAACTGTACACAATTCTGGGACTTTGGAGACAGCTCAAAGGGTATCAGCACGTCTTGAGGGCTGGGGGCCCCAAGCTGAACCCATCGCACAGTATCCCCTCTGCCAACACTGCTAAGGCTCCACTACTGACTGCCGAGACCACTGGGTGTGCTTGGGTGGTGCCAGGGAACTAGCGGTCAGCTCCCTGAACATACCCGGAGAATCTCCCCACAAAATCAAAACTAAGCGAAATAAACCAAGAATTGAACAAATTCCACTGATAACTTTTAACTACGAGAATTACTATACGGAATCATAACAGCAATCTAACTATTTAAATATACTTACAAGTGGCATATGTCTTAGGGTGCCACATAAAAATTTACAAATTTAAAGAAGTGCAAAAGTGCAGACAAAAGTACAGAAATCTGGGGCCGGAGCGATAGTCCAGCGGGTAGGGCGTTTGCCTTGCATGCAGCCGACCCGGTTCGATCCCCGGCATCCCATATGGTCCCCATGCAGTGCCAGGAGTGATTCCTGAGCGCAGAGCCAGGACTAACCCTGAGCATCGCTGGGTGTGACCCAAATAAAAAGCAAAAAAAAAAAGTGCAGAAATCTAAGACTGATAATAAGCTAAGCAAAATCCATGCATTTTAATTTTACCAGAACCTTTGTGATGTCAATCATTACTAGAAAGATGAGATTGCAATTCAGTATGGAGACAAACTGATTTAAACATTCACTCACTAAAGCCCCATGTTATTAGGCAAGGGCCAAGTATGTCTTCTGCTACAATTGAGCTTCAGAAAAAAGCCGGTATTGATAAATCACAGTCAGACAGAAGGGAAAGGAAGATGATCTTCTCCCCCCAAAGAACCTCAGTACCTCAACGTCTTATGTGTCTATGGTATTCTTAAACACTGTGGCCTTATGGTTTGTCAGTCCTGCAGAGACACTTCAATTAAGCTGTGTGGTAGAGGGCTGTGTAAATTAATTAGCTGAGGCTGCACAGATTCTCTTAAAGTCTTAGAGACAGGCACAATTTGCAGAGGAACACATTTAAATACAACCTAATAATCAAGTCTTCTTGTTTTCACATTTCCATGACATTTCATGTAATGATAAATAAGCCCATGAAAATACTACTAGCCAAAAACTTGTGTCTGTTTTCTATTAGAGATAAAGGAAAGGACTTCCAGGTTTGCGCTTGATATTCAAGTTTTAGCTCAGACTTTATCTATATTTACTAGCGATAGCTTTCATGAAAATAAAAATGAAGTCGATTCATAAGTAGGAGAGGTGAATATATCTGAAACTCACATATTCAACAATTAAATAACCTACCTAGGAATTTCTATAAAAATATCATAACAAACAAGTATAGATTTCATGTGTTCCCTTTAAGATTTCACCCGCTTATCTGCTCATTACAATTTCAATATTAGAGATAGTCTTATTTTGTTAAAGATATATTTCCTTTTAAAATTCAAAATACTATGCCAATTTTTTTCCACAATTTGTCAAACCTTTAGAATGTTTCATTAATATTATTAAAGCAAGCAAAATGTATGTAGGAAAACTATAAATTAGTTGTGTAGTGGTTTTAACGTAAATAAAAAAAAGAGGCAATCTGAAGTTTTGAAGAGACCAGGAGCCTTCCAATTATGTACATAAGAGATTCATGAGCTCTTCAGTAATCCTAAAATAAAGTCCCTACAGTCTCATTATAGTGATTGTGAAAAATTCATACTTGTTATACAGTAGAGATGATTTAGAGACTTTTTAATGGCTAATTTGTTTCAAGAGCATAGACAGTGTATATATAAATATATCTTTTGAGATGGTACCATTGAGAAGAGGCTGTCCTTCATGCACATTCTGCGATAAGACTGCACTGTAAACATCTTCAGGAAATCCAGTCTTGCATAACGCGATTTCACCAGAAGCTTCTACAGATGCCTGCAACAAGAAAAAAAAAAAATGTGTGCAATGATTGCTACCTCCTTCAGCTGAGAAACTCTACTTGGCATAAAGCCTCATTTTTCAGCTATCTTCGACAAACAACTACCCTTTGTTTCCTAATGGATACAATTAGAATGTTGAGGGCAAAGGGTTAATCTTTTAGATAACTGGAGTATAAGAAACAAATCCCACTTGTCCTGTCCAGTAAAGTCTAATAATACAGTCCAGGCTTTTCCAAAGACTGGACATTTCCATTTAAATAGTCATTACTGCTGGTGAAAAAAAAATAAAGCATCAAGTAGACACAGGAGTGGGAGATAGTATAGTAGTATGAAGACTCCAAAAATCACCAGCACTAACAACTGTGCAAGAAAAATATGCATTCAGTATATTAATTTTTACTCACATCTAAATACTAGATTACAAAGTTTGTTTCAGTGCTGCTTATCTGCAAAAAATAAAACTCATTTTAATATATTCATTTCAAAGTAAGGAGAATTTTATTCCAAGTAAAACCAATCAACCGATAGTGTACATGTCTAATTTAACGGGCAGGCCTCACTAAAAACGGAAAGAGGGACTGGAAAGAGCACTGGAGGGCTCCCCCCTTTCTGTCCCTAACCACCAATGGGGGCAACCCAAGCAAAGAGCCTATAATAGCCCCCAAGCACTCCTGGCTACACTAACCCACCAAATATATACTGATATATACATAAATAGGCATATATGGAAAATATTTGAAAGCGAGAAAGTATCGTATTCCACAATTAATCACTGTACACAGTGAACTGCTCAGTATGTTAAAATTCAGTCTTCCCAAGTGCTAACCCAAGTTCGTTTCATTACTTCCTTCAGCCTTCTGACATTATTACAGAATGGTAAGCCCCCAGTAAACCCTCATAACACTCACATATGTCCAACTTAATTATCTATTTAGTAATTCAGGTATCTATGCTAATTACAGAAGCTACTCATCTTCTTAGGGTTCGAACACAGAAGAATGGATTGAAGCCACCCATGACAAAGACTCTGGCTCTGGCAGCTGGGTAAGAATTTTGCACAGGTGAGAAGACTCAGACACCGATGAAGTCTCAGAAACAGACTTCAGATAGGTCGAGTCAAGACCTAGCGCACATGTTCACAAGTTAATAACTATCCGGATTGTGCAAATAACAGTGTTTCAGCTTGAATGGGTAGACAAATCTAGTCCTTGAATTTTTCTTTCATATCTGAGAAAAGAAAGCAAAATTTTAATTTTGTTAGATATCATATAATTTAATCTCAAAGTATTAAAGGGAACGGTGAGTTAATAGCTCACTCCAACAAATTAGCCAAAGTTATAAACCTGTTAATGTGTAAGAGAGGATTATGAAATCAAGGATAGAGAGCCACCGGTACATTATACAGGCACCAGTCACACTAGAGTTTGTTTTGGGAAAACCTTGCAAAAAATCAGTATGTTTTGCATATTTGCCAAATGTCTACACCACTAAGGTTATGACTGTGGGAACTGGAGGTTACCTAAATGCCAGCAAAGAGAAAAGGAATCAGCTAATCAATCTTCTTATCAGTGAACAAATATCCAGTAGCAGGAAGACAAAAAAATTGAGCTACATTTATACCCCAAAATAACAAAAAGTCAGTTTCTTTATGTAAGAATGAAGGAGAGATTAAATTACAAATAAACCTAGGCATGCCTATTACTTTGAATAACTTCAGAAATCTATGCAACATTTCGAATTTGATTTGGACTCATAGTACAACATAGTATGAATCCGTAAAAACAAATACGAAACATGAGCGATGATGCCATTTATTTAAGATTTAAATATAAAGTATGGTAGAATGTTTCATACATAATAAGTATGTAGTAGGAACAGAAATATACAAGGTAGCGATAATAAATTTAGGATAGCAGCAACTCTGGGAAGGAAGGACAAGAAAAGTATCAGGAGGATTATACAGGTAGTTTTACTTTTATTTGTAACAATTCCTTTCTTTCAAAAAAGAACCATAAAGCAGGCAGTAACGTAAAGATTGAGCCCGAGGACCAGCACAGGGGTTAAGGCATACACCTTACAAGCAGCCAAACCCTGTTGTTGCGGCACCACACAAGGATCCCAGGGCTCTGTTAAGAGTGATCTTTCATAGAAGGAGCAGTGAGTCATCCACAAAAAAAGGGGACATTTAAAAGAAACTAAAACCTAGGTGCTGAATAAAGGATGTGAAAATTCGGTTAAAGATCACAGCAGATCTATTCTAGCTATAGAAGTAAGTAAACATACCTAGTCCTTGGCCTCAAAGTCTAAGGAATAAGGAACTGTAACTTGGGATAAAAAACCATGAAACCAACATCTGTAAGGAAGCTCCACCAGGACTGGAATGTCAGCTCAGACAATAGAAATGGGTCAAGGACCTGCATTCCGTATCAAAGTCATCTGTGAGCAGTCGTGCGCCACTCGCCAGCCACCCATCTCGTAAGACTGATATTGAAGGACATTAAAAGCCTCACTTCTGCTGATCTGAGTCCGAGTTTCTATTTTTAGATCAGTGAGATATTTCTCACACACTGAGCACTGAGCCTAGAGGAAGACCTGAGCACTGCAGAACATAGCCCTCAAAACAAAACAACAATAAAAGTGAAAATTGTTGCAAATGATCCCCATATATCTTGTATGCTGCAACAAACAGAAAATATCAGAACCTGACTGAGAAGTTGGGCTCCCAACACCCAGTACATTGAGGAAACCAGTAAGTACATGATATGTTACCTGAGCACTTGAAATAGCCAAGTACTTTCCTAAAAATAAACTTTTTGCTAAGAAAAAAAGATGAACTGCTAGGATCACCATATGAACTAGGTCAATGTGCTTTAAATCAGTATCCACTGAAGGGTGAGGGGTCACGGTCACTGGTTCAGGAAGGGAGGTGGAGAGCCCCACAGCCCGGAAGCAAACAAAGGCAGACAGGAGTAAACAGGTCACATTCCATCCCGGCTGGGGGTTAGGGCAGGCCGCACTTGTGCAGGTACAAACTCAGAGATCAATCAGTGAAGCAAAAGGCTAAAGGTAGACCGTAACCTTTAACTCTAGAGGGGAATGGACAGCAACAAGCTTCTCATCAGAGCCCCTGAAGGCTCTCGGGGCTGCCCTAGTATCAGTTAAAATGTCAATGTCTATTTCTGACCTCTGTCCACTGTGTGCTCCTTGTTTCAAAGCAGAGAATGTTTGCCCTCCACATGCCGCCCTCTGTGGGATTTCGCAGTCCACTTTCCCGATGCAGAAATGGCCCCTTCCCTACCCAGAATGACTAAAAATTCTGAGACGGTTTTTGTCAAACACATCAAGAACTGACTACTAATAGGAAATATCCAGAACTCATGTGGATTTCATATTCACTTGAAAGGGCTCAACCTTTTCCAAATTCTTTCCCATGAACACAAAAAAAACAATATGCTGTTGTTAATCTACAATGTATTTTCTTTATACGGGATTCATATGACCAAAATTGTTCTTAAAATTAAAAGTTATGGTTCAGTCTCCCTTTTTAACCTCCAGTCCAAAAAAGAGCCAAAAAAAAAAAAAAAAAAACCCACACAAGGGAAGCGCTGCAATGAGCAACCACATGGGGCCAGGGATAGAGCTTGGGGCTGAGGCTTATCTACCGCCCTCTGAGCACTCTCCCGAAGCAATCCTTAGTCTAAGCCTCATCTAACGCTTGAGTCATCCGACAATGAGTTGTGCACCAGGATGGTTTTGACTTGCAGGGGACATCTGGTTCTATCAGGAGACATTCTGGGATTGGCACAACTAGGAGGGAAGTGTTACAGGCTTCTAAGGGTTGGAGGCATGGGGTGTTGGCAGCCATCAGACACTGTACAGGGCAACCCCACCACCGTGAATTACTCAACCCAAATGTGAACAGGGCTAGGGATGTGTAACACTAACAGAAGGACTTTCTTTTTTTTTTTTTTTTTTTTTTTTTGGGTCACACCCGGCGATGCTCAGGGGTTTCTCCTGGCTCTGCACTCAGGAATCACTCCTGGCGGTGCTCGGGGACCATATGGGATGCCGGGATCGAAACCTGGCGGCATGGGCCGGCCGCGTGCAAGGCAAATGCCCTACCCGCTGGGCTATCGCTCCGCCCCAGGACTTTCTACTTAGCCTCTAACTCCCCAAGTTGCTGGGGCCTATGTCTTAAAACAAACAACAAAAAAAGACAGAAAAGTCTTAATGGATCACTTTCCTTCTCAGAATAAACCCAGTCCTCATGGCTTCCTTTAACACTAGCTGAGCACCCTGCCAGACCCAGAACTAGGTCCTAGAAGTTCAGGGTACCGAGAGAACTAACTTCTCACAAGCTCCCTGTGGTGCAAGAAAGAGGTTGTCCATAACCTGCATTTTCCAAATATTAGGAAGGTCCAGACAGAGGCTAGCTTGAAACTAACAACCCTGATGCCATCGTGCAAAGGCAGTTATCGAGCATGAGAAATGGATGGATGTGGCTCGGCTCACTCAAATGAAACTTGGTGGACAAAAACCTTGAAATTCATTTCATTTTCCAGTGTCAAAGTCCTATAATTGAGTTGGGAGCTAGCTCAATGGGCTGGCGTAATTGCTTCGCTCATAAGCACCCAGCTTCAATGTCCTCAATCTCTGATACTCTGTGATTCCCAGAGCACCACCAGGAATGATTCCCACCCCACTCCAATGGGTGTCAAAAAGAGTAGAGCCTGAGGACTACTGACAATGGTCCCAAAACAAATATAATATATATAAATAATTCTAGTGATGCTTTTTAAAGAATTGATGTGGAAAAAAGGGGGATTCTTGGCCATACAAAAAGGGGTATTAAAATTGAGATTTTTATGTAACAGGAACAGAGCATTGCTACCTTAACTCTCATTACATTCCCTCTGAAAAGAAGGCAATTATCCATATTTTATAACAGACCAAGCAGGTGCTCACTCAGAGGTGAAATGCCCAAGAGCTCACCTCCAGGAAGGAGAAGTGGCAAGATATCAAGCTTAGAATACATCCAAACACCACCAATGATTACAGTTCTTCCAGGAAACACGGACTGTCCATTTGATGTCAGAAGCAGAGCGAATCACAGCATTGCCCTTTAGAAGCCCTAAGCTTAACGGGAAGCAAAATCAAGAAGTGACGATACAAAGTGGTGAGGAGAAGTGGAGATAAGCAGAGGGCATGAGGAGAATCCGGGACAGGGGTCTGACAACCTCCAAGCACAATCCAGGGAAGCCAAGCGGTGGGGGGGTAGCAGGGAAGCCATCCCAGGAGCCTCTGTCTGAGCCAGAAGAAGGCGGCAGCAGACTGCCTGGGGAATTACAATGAGTTCAGTGTCACTGGAGTCTAAGAAACGAGAGAGGAAGCCACGAAGTTGAGGCTGAAGTCTTAGATGGGGTTAGATCATAGATGGTTGGGGGCTTGAGGTTATTCTGTTGGCAGAGGGGTGCCCTGCCTGGAATTTTAAGCCCAGGCAAATTGTATGCGATAGAGATTTCTCTGAATACCCTATGGGAACTGAGTGCAGGTTGTGGGAGAGGCCAGTGATAGCTGGAAGAGACAAGTTAGGCCAGAGACTGGAATCGTACCGGGGCTGCAATATAACGAAGGGCAGGTTGGAAGGCGGGGCACAGTTAACACCAGGGCTGAGCGAGGGCAGGGACTCAGTGGGGAAAGGGTGCTTGGCATGAAGCTCCCTGCCTCCTAGTGCGCCCTGCCAAGGGACAGGGAACACGGGAGGTACAGACGAAGACAGATAATCTCAGAACTATAACATCAGGAACAGAGTGCTAGCACAGCAGAAACAATGCGATAAATCTGCCTGTGGGAATCAGCCGACCCCGTCACAGAAGTGACATTTAGGTTCTCTCTTTAAAGATGATTAAAAATTGGCCAGAGAGAGAGGAGGAAGTGGAAAGGGCATTGCAGGCGAAAGGTGCTGCACGGACAAAGGGTCTGTTGATTTACAGCAGGCTTGTGGTCGTCCAAAGCACCCTGATTCTTATTCTACCAGGCAAATGCGAAGCCGTGGCTTCCAGTGTCTTTGCTGCTGATACAGAGCCCTCCGGGGCAACCACTTACTCTGAACCCTACAAATTTGGATCTCTATGAATTAATAATTCTGCTGAGAGTTTTCTCATATGTCCTTGTTTTCTGTATCATGGAAGTCTAATGAGATGTCCCAGAATCTTCATAAATATACCACTCAGATGCTGAAAAATTGCAGAACACAAGCCCGGACACGACCCACGGCTGTAATCCAGACTCTTTAAAGGGGGAGTTTTGGAGTTCTCTGGAACACAATCTTGGAACAAGCCAGACAGCCTAAATTGAATTCTGTCCAGTAAAGCCACAGTTCCCTCATCTGTAGACTATGTACAATAAAGATAGCACCCACACCGGGCAGGTGAAGGATGACCTGAGCTCACCCCTACTCGGAGTGTCTGGGCTCTGGTTATTCACGCATTGACTAGTATTTCTGTAGCTTCTTGTATTGTCTATTATAATGACAACATGAATCCAGCTCATGTCTTTTTTGGGGAGGGAGGTGAGCCGTGAAAGTGGTGCTGTCCCACAGAGGTGCTCGGGGGCAGTTCCTGCCCTTTGTTAACGGGTGACCCCTGACAGTGCTCAGAAGTCCATAACTAAGTTGTGCTGGGAGCTTGGAGCTGGGACGCCACATGTCAGGGCAAACCTTCACCTGCACTACCTCTCCAAACCCCTCAAGGCATGTTCTGTATAGGTCAGCAGTTCCCACACTTTCTTAGACTAACAAGTAATCTGGAATGTTTGTCTAAAATTATAATCCTGGGTTTTAAACCATGACTTCCTAAAACACTCCAAATACGAATATGGTTGTTCATTTAGCAAATGCCTGGGAAGCACTCCATAACTCGAAGCAGTCCATTATCTGAAACATTTCTGAACTCCAGATTATTATATAGCGATCTAGGACCAAGACTCGTGTCTTAGTGTTCAAGTCCAATAGCTTACAAAGAGGAAAAGGAATAAATCACAATTGATTTTTTTCTGTTTTAGCAATTCCGTGCTGTTTGCTAGTTACTGTGTATATCAGAAAATTGAAGTTACAGGTCATCTTTAGTAATTACTGGATCCAGAATTTTGCCCCAGTCAGCATGAGGCTCTACCGTCCTTTGTTTGGAAACTTTACATTAGGGATTTTGCCTTTTTATTTTGTTCTTAATTGGAACATTATCCCCTGCCCAGGCTATTAATAATTCTCTTTTTCTCTCCACTATTCCTCAAAGATTACAAGCAATTGCGAGTCTTCTCGGCCCACCAGGAGGAAATTCATGCTGGCCAGAGGATCTGAACTCATTTAGTGCCGCTCTGTGCTCTCACACAATCAGCTCACCTATCTTGAGTTTCAATTTCCTCTTACAAGTATTTGCTCTACTCTTCCCAGACTGAAGATCGACCTCCTTGTCTAGAAAGGACAGAGGTGTAATGGGAGCAGAGGAGTCAGGATAGTCTGCTGGTATTAGTCTATCTGTTCCGGTTCTGAACTTGCAGCAACATCGCTTTTTGCTCTTCTCCAAATTTTCCCAGTCTTGAGTATTTTGAGCTTCTTTATGCAGCATTCCTTTTCACAGTCAGCTTGCTCACTGATTCCACTGCTTCGAGTCACTCCTATATCCAAGCTCTTAAGGATATCACTAAAGGCACAATGGACTCAGTCTCCTCGCCTCTCCTTTTGTTGTTCTGAGGAAGATCAGTTATGATCATCGGCTAAAACTTCCACCTCTGACAGGAGCCAGAGCACGAGAGATGGCCTAGCGGGACCTGTGGATATCATCACTCCTAATCAACTGAGTATTGTCTCCTGACAGACACTGTATGGTTAGATTACAGGAACAATTAGAGTCTCTGGGTCGATAATCGAATGCAGTTGAAGATGCTGAAAACTTCCCTCAATTTTAAGATCATTCCCTTAAATCTTAGTGATAATGTGTGCAGTGATAAAGACTAAAGGCTCTACAGAAAACTTTAATGTTTAATGTGTACACAGGGAGTGGGGAAAGAAGGCAGGGAAGAAGCACACCCAGGGGTGCTCAGGGCTTATTCTGTCCTCAGGATTCATTTCTGGCGGTCCTGGGAGGCGATCTTTGGTGGCGGGAATGGGATTGAATCCACTGAATGCAAGGCAAGACACCTACTCACTGTTCTGTCTCTCCAGCATATAGGTAGGCTAAAACGCTGTCTCTACTCCCTATTATCTATGTGACTGTGAAAACTATAACTACACTGCTGCCCCAGTTCCTGTCTTCTAATGATAAAGATAAATATTGTGGTGATGATGATGATGATGATGATGAAGATGATGATGATAATGATGGTGTTAATAGTACTGACCTCATGGAGTTTTTTTGGAAGCATGGAAAAGAATATGTAATTAGGAGAGAAATATTCGCTGTTAAGATGATAGTGCTGTTTTACTGTGGATACTTTTATTACTCTTCCCTGTGAATACCTGAGAATATTAAGTAATAAAATAATATTTGATATAGCAGTACAACAAAAGAAACTACAATGACAAAAATATAAGGTCAATACATGATTGTGCAGCAGATAATTCTGGGAGAGGGAGAACAATTTTAGGAATCCATGCTAATTCCCATGGCATATCTTGAAGTGGTATGAGCACATATATTAATGAATACATTTTTAAAACATGTTCTTTGATACATGAAAATAGGAGACTAGAAGGACTGTGTAAAAGCAATTCTACAGAATATTTTCTTATTTTTAGTCCATTTATCACAATTCAATTATAGCCACGAGATTCTCCACATTTCATGGCTATCCATCCACGATGTTTGAAATTATTTAGGAAGAAATTCAAAAGCTAATGCCATTCTTTTAAGATTTTATATTAATGAAATTGATAACACTGATTTTCATAGTTCTCAAAATACACGTGAAAAACACAGGTGTATTTTCTTTCTGTCTTGCATCACATCCTTTTGAAAGAAGAATACTACTTTTTAAGTAATTTGCTTCTTTAACTCTTTACATTTTTAGATCAACTAAACTGCAAAAATGCCTAGTCAAGCAATACATGTACATCCTTAAATTCATCTAGAGATTTCCATCTTAAGTTCAACCGCATTATTCGGATGGGTCCTTGACTATCTCTAACATTTACACTTTCATTTTTCTAACTACCGTCCTTTTAATAAAGTTATTACAAAGAGAACTGTCAAATAATAATGTTAATCAATGCTGTCCAAGAAAATGACAACTTTACTGAAACTGAACTGAACTCCGAGGCTAGAAGACAGCAGCACAAAGCAATAGGTTGATGGACAACAATGTGAGTTGCGCATGCACAATGTGTTTCAGAGTGTCGACTTCTCAGAAGTAGAACTGATCTATGCATAAGACCATAGACAAGGACACAGTAAATGAAATCCACTAGCTCAGTGCAATTCCACACTCCTGAGCCCAAGAGAGAGGAAACCTTCCAGGCAGGAATACTTCCTGGAGCAAAGTGCCAAAATATAGACCACAGTTTCCCCCTAGGACTGGGATGTAAGCATGACACATGAAAAACAAAAGACCTACAGGTTTACTTGGCTTGTAAAAGTGTGTGCAACACTATCAAGAAACAGTGATGGTGGCAGTTATGCAATTAAACTGCCATTAAAAGTCCCAGAAATGCCTAAGGCAATTCCAGCAGAGGAGGCAAGTTCTGGTTTAGATGGATTTTTCGCCCTACCAAATCATTACACTCACCAAAGATTACAACATGCTATATGCAGTGCTCAAAATGTCATCAGATAATTTATGTATTATGGGCACGAGCCCATGCATTTTATCCTAAAGAATCTTCTCAACAGCCCCATGAGGTAAGTAGGTGCAAATATTATGCTTTTATAGAGAAAGGAAACTGCAAGAGGATTTACTCTACCCACAAATGACATTCAAACCATCACCTGAAGATACTGGAACCATCCTTAACTCCTGCCTAATCATTAAGAACAACCAGAAAAATGTAGACAAACATCAGAAAACATCCACAAGAATTAACGTAATACCTAACTGGCAAAAGAGTTGGAAACTGTCCTGTGGAAATCAAAATCAAGTAATAAATCTAGTTCTGTTACTGTGAAATTTTCCTGAAATATGACTCATATCTATGTGAGTAAAAGAGTTACAGTCTTTCTATTCACTCTGGAGGAAAAAAATAAATGAGGTCAAACTTCTTAAATACAATGTTTAAACCTCTCCCACTTCCAAGACTCCTAAAAAGTATAGAAGGAAAAATCTCTGTAAACACATATTATGAATAGAATATTTGTTAATGGTAGGTAAATTCAGATGAGGAAATACAGTCTGTAATAGATTCTTTGTAGACTTTTTATACTCTAGATACCGTTGCATTCATAAATGTATTTGGTTCCATTTCATAAAACCTATTTCATATTTTCACTTTTTAAACATGCTTTCAGCCATTTACTATTCCATAACTGATTTATTTAAATAGCCGGCCACAGCGAATAACACATCTAATTCTGAGTCCCTGATAAAATACGCCCAACCCAACTAGAACATTAATAACCGTAGTAGCCCAACGTCCAGAAAGGTGCAGAGTGAAGAGAGAGTGCTGTTAATAACATCAGAATTCAACGTCACTCCTGAACTTGCCAAAGCAGCACACTGAGCAGTGGTATTCTAATAGGCTAAACAATAAAGACATAATCCCACAGCACTACCTGATAATGATAACTGAGAGATTACATAAGGACCTTAAAGCTACTAGTCCAGTCTCAAGTCAGAGGCTTCAAGAAGTAACATTGTTTTTCTGGCCAAAGCTATCCTGAGTGGTTCAACTAAGACATTTGGACACTTGTAGGTGAAATCTGTAGGTCATAAGGGAGAGTCTCCTCTTCCTGACAAGAAACACTGCTCACTAATACTCCCCTTTCCATTCCACCAAGCCCGCAGATCTTCAATATTGGCGAGTTCTCAAAGTATGCTCTGGACCTCTCTAGGGATCCAAGAGCTTTTCAGGAGTACTGTAAAGGAAAACTATTTTCACATAGCATTACTTGCCCTTTTTTCCTGTTCACTCACAAGTGTAAAGTGGGTATTTCTAGAAGCTAGGCGGTGTGTACCTTAACAGAGTATGTGCAGAAGCCGACACAAAACTTAACAGCCGTCTACCATTTCTACCACATAATCATTATACCTGTTTTCAGCACTAAATTTAGTATATAATTTTCATTACATTAGTGTCACATGGTATAATTGTTTGTCATGCCCCTTAAAAGGTAAACAAAGCAGTATTTAAAATGTATTTACCAGTGGCACACGGATGGACTGCTGTCTTCTCATGCACTGGGAGCTGGGAGCCTTGAAATCTTAGTGCATATTGTCCATATATTCCTGAAGCCAAATTTCCCAGTTTGCTTAGAGTGTCACATGGCTAACAGTACTATCACTCAACCAATGATAAACCAGAGGGCAGGGAAGATGTGAGTAAATCATGTGATTAACTGTACAGGTTAGCTGACACAACCCTGTGTCAGCTAACCTGTACAGTTTTTCTGCGACTTAAATAACCTTATCTGTTTTATCAATAAAGCTTCTGAGGTTCCATTCGAACGAAATTAAACATCTCTTCATAAAATGAAAAAGAAGGAGCTGGAGCGATGATAGCATAGCGGATAGAGCGTTTGCCTTCCATGCAGTCGACCCGCTTCGATCCCGGCATCCCATGTGGTTCCCCAAGCACCGCCAGTAGTAACTCTTGAATGAAAAGTCAGGAGTAACTCCTGAGCATTGCCAGGTGTGACACAAAAAAAAAGGAAAAAAGAAAAAGAAAAGACACAATAGGTAGTCATTCCGGATGGCCTATCTTGCAGCCACCAAACATACGTGTTAGCAAACCCTTTCAGTACCTCTTGAACCACTGCTCCGACACGTGGGTCCGAGGAGTGATCCCCCACTGATGCTCACTGGAAACAGGAAGCTGCTGTCCTGGCATGGTTATGCAGGTGACAGGGGAGTTCAGAGCTGAGACAGTCCCCCAGGAAACCGTCTCCTAAGCTTCCAAAACACAGAGACTGCAAAGTCTTAGAAGGATCTGAAGGACGCATTATGACAGAGTGATGAAAAAACATATTTTATAAGAGTGGTGCCAAGAGCGCACCAGATTATGAAACCAATGATAGAGGTGCAGAATCTCAGGACACATTAAATTTTGAAGTTTGTACTTTGGAAAATTTACCGCAGTAAATTTTCTCAAGTGCAATATTTTTACTATAATGTACAAATCAATAGCAACTAATGTGTGAACTTTTTTTCCAGACAGGAAAAATGTTCATTAAACTGTCATGAAGAAATGATGTGTATCGATTTGGACTATTCAATTTTAACATATTCACGAGTATTTGTGCATCACCTTACACCAAAGACAGTTTAGTGGTAAGTGATTTGTAAGTAATACCAGCAAACTTTTTTTTTAAAGCTTGGCATAATGGTTTCACCCACTTTTTCCCAAAAAATTGAGACAAATCTGCAATAATAAAGTGGCTAGACACAATATTAAAAGGGACATGGAAGAAATTTACAAAATTTTAAAACACAATTATATTCTTCCACAAATTTTGTTTTTCCATTTTAGAAACTGGTTCTGAATTTCATAAAATTTGATATTTATGCTATATGTATAAATTGGTTTTATATTTTAAGATATAAATATATCACAATTTTTCTCAGTGTAATATCTACCTGCTCAATACTGATAGATATCACTCACATACTCTTTAAGATATAAAGGGTTGTGAGAGCAAGACAAGTTTGTACCAGCAACCTGGGGAAAGGGATAGATTGATTCTATCTGTATTCAAGACAAGCTGGGCAGCTGGTGCTGGGCTGGTCCCTCCCCCACCCACCTGGGATTCACAGGCCCACAGTAAACAAGCGTGCTCATTCCATTTTCCATGGTGGGAGTTCACAGATCCCTGGAGCATTTGGAGATGAGGAGCAAGATTGCCCTTGACTGTTGGAGTATGTCCGTGGAATTCCAGGGTTCCCTATTAGCAACAGCCATTGCCCAGTCCTAGAAGCCATACCCTATGCCTCGAATGTTTCAGAACCTGAGTGACACTGTTCTTTTCCCTGAGTGGTTTTCTGGATTAATATATTTCACACAGGTCAGAGCTTGGATCAGGGACAAGAACTTCTCTTTATGGGGCACTTCGAAGACTTTGCTATTTGGCATACTATCAGGAGTCCTTGATCATACAAAAGCGGTCCAGACATGAAGGCACAAAGGCTTCATGTAGAACGGAAGGGCCTTGCCCATTTACAACCTTGATTGTGCAATGTGGCTGGTTTTTAAGGTTGAGCAGGTGGCTTTTAACATTAGGAGGCTTTAATTCCTAAACCACAGGGTATTTTGATCTTGACGTGTGACCACAATTCCTGGTGGTTATTCTCCAGGAAAGTGGCTGTTTACAGCAGTAGAGCCTAAAACCAAAAAGTGAAGAAAAATCTGCAGATGAAGGACCTCAGAAAAGTCAGAATTCGTGGAGAGGATCATGCTGAGTGAAATTAGCCAGAGGGAAAAGGACAGATACATAATGACTGCATTTATTTGCAGGATACAAAAAAAATAGTATGATATAATATCCAAGGCCAGGCAAAACATGAGGTCTTGTCAGTGGGCGGAATTGTTAGAAATGGTAATACCAGCATAGAACTGAGCATTGAATATAGTCTACGGGATATACATGACAACCTCTAAATGTATATATTGCAAGCCACAATGTGTAAGAGAAGGATGAGAGAGAGAGAGAGAGAAAGAGAGTGAGAGAGAGAGAAGAGAAAAGAGGGTTAGGGTTAGGGGCCTGCCATAGAGGCAGGCTGGGAGAGAGGGGAGAGGATCAGGGGGACAGTGGTGGTGGGAAACTGGTAAAGGGATGGTGTTGGAACACTGTATGACTGAAACCCAAACATGAACATCTTGTAATTATATATCTCATGGTGGTGTAATAAAAAAAAATTTAAAAGAGGAAAAGTCAGAATTTTCAGTGAGTATCTTAATAAATGCTGAACACTTCTGGATGAGGGCTCTGGCAGCCATACCTCAATGAAGGTCTGAAGCAAGCCAGAACCTCCCCAGGTGTAAACCAGTCCTAAACAAGCAGAAACAGCTAAGGCGCAGAGAAGAGGGGTTTATTCAGCATCTGATATCCAACCAATGGTGAGCAAAACAATCTTGATTGTATTTAAACACCCCTGAGCTCCAAAGCCCTGCCCAGAGCCACACTGCAAGACAACACCAGACTGGCTGCCTCAAACACTTGTCTGCATTCAAGCAAAGGTAGAACACAGGAGAAGGGGCTAGTGTCCACCCAGACCCAGGTGGTCTTTACCAATAAAGTAGTCAATTCCTACAGTGGCTCGTCTTTGATGGCTCCCTAAACAGTGCATCCCATGTAACCCACCAGCAGAGCAGCCCACACTAGTGACAGCACAAAGCTGACACTCTTAAAAGGGACTCATAAAGAACAGGCAGAGGCTGGAGAGATAGCACAGTTGGTAGGGTGCGTGCCTTGCATGCTGTTGACCTGGGTTTGATCCCTAGAACCCCATCTGGTCCCCCGCCCCCAGTCAGGAATAATTCCTGAGATCAGAGCCAGGAGTAAGACCTGAGAACCGCCAAGTGTGGTCCAAAGACAAACAAACAAAAAGGGGTAAAGCAAGAGGTTAGAATGTCCCACAGCAAACAGAAACCTCAGAGAGAAGCTCCCAGGGGATGTAGGTAAGATGCTTCCTGCTTTATTAGGGAGAAAGTACTGTACTGGAGACAGGATCCACCCAGCATTCTAGGATTTCGTACACAAAGATGGCAGGAGGGGCTGCCACCAGGACGAAACGTTCAGAAGCATCTTCTGGGGCCAATCCCCACCACGTTTGAGTCGTCATCTTTTCTGCCCACTCTTTCATTTCTTTCCCCTTTGAATTCTACAGGAATTATTCACAGGACCACAGACAAAAGACTTTTCTCTTAGAAGAGTTCACCAAGCCCTAAACAGGGAAGGGTTTCTCACTCACGTGAGTCCTTCCATCCTTCTCTTGAAATTAGACTCAATTCTATCCCTGGGGAACTGGATAGACTTTGCACATCTAACTTCTAAAATAACTTTTTCAGGATCAGGGAATTGTCTGCCTCTAACTTTTCAGTCTGTGCGGGTTTTCTGTGGTGTCTTACATACACCATTAGTTTCAAGTCTTCTTTAGAAAGGAGAAGCATAGATTCTGTGACATCATGAATTTGAGTGCAAGATTATTTCCACAGGAACTTACCTGCCATTCAGAGGGCAACTGCCAAGCTCTGAATGCAAACACACACTGGATGGCTAAGAACATAAACCCAATGTTTTTAATTCAAAGTCTGAGAATGTTCCATGGATATTCAGGGCTTACTACTAGATCAAAGAAGTTGCATTAGAGAACTCTCTGATGACCTCTATCAATCCCTGGCAAGTTTGCATACAACAACTGGGTCCACAAAACCCAGTATCCCTGTCATCTCTTTACTTTGGGGAAGCAGTCTGTCTACTCAGGGCATACAGAATGCTCTAAATCAATTTACAGGGGCCCTGACGCGAGTTGGGCCAATCTAGCATTAAAAGACTGGAGACAAAGAAGAGAAACTAATGCTGAGGCCCAATAATATAAGGCACATTCCAATTCCTTGTTTCTATCATTGACGAAGGTCATAATGTTGTTCTCTGCCTACTGACCCTTGTATTTATCTAGAAGTGAGATGGGAAAATAGCACTATTGGGTTCCTTCAACATCAGAATTACCCACCAAGTCTCATTGTTACTGAAGTATAAAGGATTAAAGTTAAAATATCAAAACAGAAATCAAGCAAAATAGCATATGGTTTGAGTAACAAGCCAAATAAGAAGCCAAATAACACACAAAGCAGGTGGTCACAAGACCACTATGAAGACTGGAGGCTGAGGATATAGGAACAAACAACCAAGACTCTTCAAATGCTTGGTAGAGAAGAGAATATGAGACATGCTTTATGTGAACTAAGTGATGATAGCTCTAAGTTGAGCCCACATGAGGTAAATGAAAAAAGAAGATTGGGCAATTCAGTCCTCAGTTACTTGGATTACTAAACTATCTTCTGAAGTCATCAGCAAGGGGCACCTGACCAGTGACAGAAAATGCATGTTCCACAATAGCCTATCCTACCTCTGGCTAAATCTCTTAGATCTTTCCTTCCTACTGAGCTCATAAGGCCAAAATTTACAGATCCTTTAAGTCCTAGTTCTAAAGTCCAAATCTTCCTCCGGGGCTAAATCCTTCAAAACCTTGACTAGACAAGCTTATCTTGCTCTCTCTGAATCCTCAGTTGCAGATTTCAAGGGGGAGGCAAAAGACTGTCCTTTAAACTCCAATGTCCACCTTCTAAAGAGATATTCCTTCAGTGAATAGTTAAGTCAGGCTTTATTTAGACATTTTTAACAGAGATCATGATAACAGGGCCCACCTACCTCAGGTAGCCCACAGGACGATTACAAGAAACAATGCAAGTAAAGATTTAACCTGCTCCATAGCAAGAAGTCAGTAAACATTAGATGTAATCACACAAATTGGCTTTCTTACTACTTTCAAATCACAACATTCAACCATTACTGAAGATGCCAGGCAAAGAAAATGGACAGATAATAGCAAGTCCAAGCTATAGACAAGTCATAATCTTCACCCTATAGGCCAAGGTTTGTCCTGACACCTAGGGAAAAGGCCATAGCACATATTAAAAATAATCTCAACTTCTTTACTAATCAGAATATACATCAGAACCAAAACAGAGATACCACTATGCAGACCACCGTGCTACATTTAAGTTTGACAAGTATACCTAAACCATGGAAAACTTAAAATATGTGCACGGTGATCATAACACTCTTGTATTAAAAGTGAGTGCAGAGTTTCAACTCAGCAATAGCTCCATAGTGCAGACCGCAGAGCAAAACCAGCATTCCATCAGTCAGGAGTCTATGTGGCATGCAAATTATTAGTCTTAATCATAGACTTAGTGATTTAGAAGCACAGCGGCTATGGCGAGGATCAATGCTTCATCAAGTCTTTTGTGATTCTTCCACATGCTGAAAGTTTCTGAAATGTAGCCCTTAGGCCATCCTTGACACTGATGCAAGTCTCATGTACAGGAATGTTCCTAACAACAAACTGCTAGAACTGCACAGATAAGCTCACCAATCATAATCTGAGTAACTTATTATCAAATTCATAGCATGCAAAGTGTCGCAAAACAGTGAAAAAAAGTAAACTATAATCATGCAACTCAATGAACACAATTTACAGATATAATACAGAGCAAATGCAACTAAAATATATATTAATATGTATAAATGTTGCTCAATGTTTATGCTTACATGATATATACATTTAAAATAAACTATATAAAACATATAGAGCAACATGGTACTGTTCTAAAAGATAATGATTATTAAAAACCTAAAGACAATGGGTAATGCTGAGTGGAAGGATGAGCATGGAGAAGGGATCAGGACCCTGGACGGTGTTTTCTAATCCTTTCCCCGAGAGCAGGCCACTTCCACCCCCTCCTTCCTGTGCCTGGCCCTGGCTTCGTGGCTGAGACCTTAGTAGCAGCCTGAGGCCCACCATTTACACAGCGTTCACATATAGCACCCATTAGAATAGCCTGGAGGATATAATAAATGCTGCTCTAGATTTTGGAGGTACGAGCAATATTTATTTTCTTGACCTGGTCAACAGTGATTCTAATATATTTGAAATACCTTAGCCATGCTCTAACTATGTGTTCCTCTACACGTATATCTTACGACAGAAAAGCCAAGATTCTATTCCCCCATACCTCATGGTCCCTGAGCACCAAACTACAAGGTGTCCCTAAACACCTCTGATGTGACCCAAACAGCTGCTGTCACTCCCCAAAAGTTAGCTTCAAACAGAAAATAGAACAGAATATCAATCCTGCCTTATTCGCTTCTGTTTTAATGCAAACCTGAATAATATTGCAAGCAATCCTAGCTTTATCACAAAATAACTTTGAGCACCTTAGTGGTTCAAATTACCTTGATCTGATGTCCCCATAGGTAAAATGTGTACATACATATATGTGTATAGAGACAAATATGCACATATTTGTGTACATATACATGTATAAAATACATATATTTTATACATATACGTGTATATACATGTATACTTTTAATTTATTTGCATTATCATGTGTAAACTTCTGAGACTAGTTCCTGGAATGTGATAATTACTCAAAAACGATCTGGTGGAGCTTCTACTAGAAAGTGAGGCTTGGGGAGCTGAGCCTCAAACAATAAATAAATAAATTCTATTAGGACAGACAAAACACTTATGATGTGCTAAGTTAAGTGGAACATGTCTCGTCTCATCATTAATAAATCATCTGCAGTGAATCTTCTGTTTTTGCAGATTCTGTGCTTGTACCAATACACTAGTTCTAACCTTAACCCTTTTTTGAGTATTTTATTATACCACCATGAGATACACAATTACACAGATGTTCATGTTTGGGTTTCAGTCATACATTGTTCAAGCACTGATCCCTCCACCAGTAAACATTTCCCACCATCAACGACCCCAATTCCCTCCCAAAGCCTGCCTCTATGGCTCTCTCTCTCTTTCTTTCTCTCTCTCTCTCTCTCTCTCTCTCTCTCTCTCACCCACCTCTTTCCTTCTGTCTCTCTCTCTCTTCCTTCTCTTACACATTGTAGATTGCAATACATACATTTACAGGTTATCATGTATATCTATTTGCCTACACTCAATGCTCAGTTCTAGGCTCTTATTATCATTTCCAACACTAATAGCACACAATTAACCCCTTCTTTTATTGAGTCTCCACCATCATATTAAATGTATTTAAAGTAATACACACACACACAACACACACATACACACACACAAATGTTCTTGGACTATAAAATGGATTAAAGAATAATCCATGAATAAGAAGTCAGGGGCAAGGGATGTGGGTCAGTAGTTGACCAGTTGACCATTAAAAATAGTAACAGGAGCCGGAGCAACAGTCCAGCTGGTAAGGTGTTTGCCTTGCATGAAGCCAACCCGGGTTCGATCCCCGGCATCCCATATGATCCCCGAGCACCGTCAGGAGTAATTCCTGAGTAACCCCTGAGCATTGCTGAATGTGAAACCCCACCAAAACAAAAAGCTAAATAAATAAATAAATAAATAAATAAATAAATAAATAAATGAAATACTAACAAAGAAGTGAAGATAGATTTCGAATATACTAGAGTTATTCTTTATGATTTCCAAATCAAATTGCTTTAGCACCCTCTATATATTACTCCCCTCTCCAACAATCAGCCCCGAAAAAAATCTGGTAGAATCTTGGGCGAGCAGAAGAGACGGCAGGAGACTGGTGCTTCCTTCCAAAGCCTCGACCCAGGGGTCACTCCTGCAGAAAGCCAGCAGTCACTGAGTACCACTTAGTTTGACCCAAACCTCTTGCCCATACATAACCTCCAAAGAAAGAATTTCAGGAGGAATATTAAAACGTGTGCTCTTCACTGCTGGCTCTCCTGGGGGCCAAGGAAACAGGGGAGGGGGTGGCACATGGAGAGCTACTGGGTAAAGGACAATTTAGGGACACTAGAAAGAGGCTTAGGCACAGCAAGTGTTCAACCCTTCAAATAGTGACGCAATCCTTCATATAAGCCATAAAACGTAATAGGAAATTTACAGATAACAGCATTATCTACATTTATATAAAACAATGGTGACAACTTCTCAAAAATAAATCTAAGTAAAGGCCTTACAGCTTACTATGTAAAATTACTTTCATGGGTGATTTATACTTAACCCAATTACTATTCTTAACTTTCTCATAGAAATGAAAATATTGAAAAAAAATGAAATCTGTTGTCTAAGTTTATACAATAGCCAGGAGTAAGAAACTAGAGTCCCTATTGTCCCTATTCATCTGTGAAGAGCCCAGGTTGGGCCACAGGGCGTACTCCGAGCTTAGTACTCAGGGACCATGCCTGGTGTCTCTAGGCGCATCAGCCGCAGTGCTGGGGACTGCGCCCAGAGCAATGTCCTTAACTAGTGCACTGCCCCTTCAGCCCCAGAAGTCCTACTCTCTTAAAGAGTAAAATAAAAATATCTGCAGAAATGTTATGGTCATCAAAATGCAAGTCAGATAAGAATAAAAGAAAATTTATATATCAAATAAGTCATCCTATGTGTATAAAGAAACATACAAAAAATGAGTTTCCGACAAGAGTATTACTTGAATATGAAGTATAAATAAAATGTGGTATAATGTGAGATTTGAGAAATCCAGGTCTGCAGGCAGGCGGTCTCAACACTGTGGTTCTCCCACAAAGAGAAGACTTCCAGAAGAAACCACACAAATGTACAGATAATTGAAAAGAGGTAGAGAAATACATGAAATTTATTTATTTTAATTATGAAGATCCAAGTCTTCAGAAAATAGAAGTCAGAATCTTGACAATATTCATAACATATGGAATTACTAAAAAAGCAACCTGTAGTTTTCCAAAACGCTTTCATCGTGAGTCAGAAAATGTAATAAGGAATTTACAGATAACCCAGTGTTATCTACAATAACTATACTGCTCTCCCCCATTTAAGCATACAGAAAGCTCCATAGAAAAAGTCATAAATAAGGGGAGGACTATAGATCATGGATTTAACTCAAGTTTCATTGATAAGGTGCTTGGCAGTAAATTTGTAAATTAAATAAATGGTTATGATATTCTCCCCAAACATTCATAGTTATTTGTCAAACACAAAAGGCATAGATATAAATAAATTTTAATGTCAAAAATACAAACACCGTGTAAACAATTAGTTTCTGATAGAGAACTTTATAGGGGTGAAACACAAGTGCAATATGAATGATAGATCAGTTAGCTAATTCCATGCAGAGAATATAATCTTTTGAAATATTACAACATAAAGTCTGTGCAAGTAAGAACATAAATAAACTGAGGTTTGTGAAGTAATGGTCATTACTTCTGGATTCAATTTTTAGTCTTCATCTCCAAGCATGAAATTCTCCTAGAACACAGATCTATAAATATTCATTATAAACAAAGAGAAAAGGAATCTGGGAAGAAAAATCTAGTACTATCATGGCACTATGAATTTTTCTTAATAATCCTCATCTCTATAATTAACAAATATAAAAGAGGGTCAATATTACCCAAAGATGTACTGACCAGCCAGAAGACTGGCAATTGGTGGTATTATAATCCCTCAATTTAACTCTTTTTAAATTAAAAATAAATCTGCATGCTTCTTTGAGAAATGGGTCACTAGTAAATTCTGAGAAGGTTTTAAGAAGATTAGTATCTGTGAAAGCTTAAATCTTCTGCTCTAATACTTCAAGTCAGGGAAAAGCAGGAGAGGTTAGAACTTCCAAATGTCCTTGGCGTTGCACTAAGGCAATACTGTTAAAGGACTAGAACCAAGAGGTATCTCAGTAAGAAACACTAAAAAAACACATTAAGTTACAGTTGCATTGAAACAGTTTTTTTTAAATCAAAATTTCACTTCCTAACTTTTCAGATATATCTAGTGCATTGAGCATTTCTTAAACTTTCACTATTGAAAATAGATGGTAGTAACATATGAACAATCTTTCAAATGAAGTGGAAGATATCAGATAGAAAAGGAAATGCATGATTTAAAAAATAAGCAAAAGTAATCAATGTTGGCAGAATAAAATAGGTACCATCTGGAGTAGGATTAAAAATGAAAGGGAATAAGTAATACCAGGAAATTTGTATTTATCAAAGTATATATGGGGGGGAAATTATTAACTCCGAAAATATTAAAAATAAGTAAACATTATTGAAAATTACCTATCAAAAATGAAATAACAAATATGTACTCAAAATTAAAAAAGTAGGAGAGGGCGATGAAAGAGAAACTTCAAAGGACTGGAGCGCTGCTTTGCACTCAGGTGCAGGGTTCAAACAGTAACAAGTGAGTGGTTCTCTGGGCATCACCAAGGATGGGACCAAACACCAAGCTGGGATGGCCTCTTGGCATTTCTGCTGGTTATGGCTGGAAAGAACTTTTTTTTTTTAGAGCAGAAAGGAATACCATTTTGTACCAGAAATGCTATGTCTTGCCTGGGCACTGATTAAGTAGCATGCCCAATTTATGAACATGCTGCATTTCCCTGCATATGTTTAAAATTTCCATTTGAACCTCCTGAAATACAATACGTAAGCGGGATGTCAGAACCCAATTTTGACGATGCTGTCACCAAAGAGACTCCTGGGGATAGGTGCCCAAAAGGTTACAACTGAAGGTTAATATTTGAGCTGTGCAAAGCACATTTTCTTTATTTACTGAACCAGAAAGCCATAAAGAATGAACTTCAGACTTTGAATTGTTGAGTTAACCAATTAAGAAAACAAAAGAAAAAAAATGAGTGGTCCCAGAATCTAGTTCATTGCAGATTTAACCGAAGCAGAGGAAGTGGATTATATTTCCTTTAAACATAACAGATTTAATGGTTGTAAGGTCATTATTTCAGAGTTTGCCTAACAGCTCCCCAAACACCAGACATTTTATAGGAGACTATATTCAAACCAAGTGTATCCACCCACATAACGGGTTAAGTTACAAAAACAAAGGAAAACCATTCTAGGTTCTCTCTGTAGCAAACATCTAGAAATCTGTACCCAGATCATGACACACAGATCTGTTTGCAGCAGGTTCTTGTAAGATGGGAACACAAATGTTACGAGGTGCCAATAATCTTATTTGTGACATAAAAATGTACTCAAATAATTTTAAAACATGAGAAACATTCCGTTATATACAAATACATTTCCATCTCTTAGAATTCATTTTTACCAAATTTATGAAAAAATATGCCCTATGACCGAAAAATGCATAGCCTGAGAAGAAAAAAAAATAGCACATTTAAATCAAGAAACTTTGAAGGATATTATGCAGTCAATTATGAATAATTTCCCTATGGGATTCTTCAAAAATGATCACAGGCCTTGTAGACATTCCAAAAGTCGGAGGCTCCCGCTTGCACAGGAGCACCCAAGCTTCAGGCCTCAACCCACAGAACTGTGGTCTCTGACACCACATGGGGAGCAGACCCCAGACACTGGGTGTGACCCCAAAACTCAAAATAAAATTTTAAATGCCTGATATTTAACTAAGCTTTTACATTTTGACTTTAGAAATCAAATTTGATCAAACTTTTTAACACAGAGTGCTAATCAAAAGTAAACGACTTTAAGCAAATGTTATCACCTAGTTAGAGACCAACTGAAATTCCTCTTGAATTCAATATTCACTATTTATCCCCTGAGGCCCAACTCTACCATGACACACATGCTCTGACTCTGGATTTTCTTAATACTCAAGTGTCTGCTTCATTTCTAGCTCGTTTCTACTCTAAACTCACCTGTCTCACTGTTATAGAAATAATTATTGAGGGATCAGTTTCCATCTCTGAAATTAAAAATATGTCTTTGTGCTTTTTTAAGTTCATTCAGGTCTGAACAGTCCAGACTGCTTTGAGAAAAAGAAAAAGAGAAAAGGGCTGAAGACATGGCAGCAAATGTCTGAAGTTCCGATGTGTTCTTCTAAGTGATTTGAATGACCTGCTGACAATGACTAAAAAATAAAATAAACTGTGAAATGTCTTAGAACTGCAACCATGAAAATAAACTGAAAAGGCAATCTTTAGAAACATTACTGAAAACAGTTACTCAGAAGTTTGATACTTCATGCAGCAGAAGAAAAGTTCAATGACTTCAAGTTTTATTGTAATAATGAGAAAAAAATAGGTATTTCACATCTCTATTTCCAGAAGTTTCTGGAATAATGAATTTTCCAAATTATGCCTTCATTTCATTCCATGATTCATTACTCCACCAAAACTGTGATATATTTATATCTAAAAGAAGGACATAACATTTGGATATAAAAATTTGAATATGCTTATATATAATATAGTTACATGTTATATACAGCTATATAATTAAATATATCATTTCACAAATATATATTTAAATATTAAAGTAATATATTTATATATGATAGCATGTTTTATCATATATAAATATATATTACACATATATTTTAATGGTATATTTAATCAAATATCAAAATATATTTTAATGAGCACAAAGCCCAGTTTCAATACTATACTATTTGGTAGTATAAAAATATGCTCTTCATACCAATTTATTAATAACAATAGACTTGCTGAAAATTTTTCAGTTAAGGCAAAAGCAACAGTAGTAGCTGGAAGGACATTGGCCTTGCAAGTCGCCAATCCAGGTTCATCCCACATTGTTTCCTCGAGCACCACCAGCGAAATTCCGACTACAGAGCCAGGAGTAAATCCTGAGCATGGCTGGGGGGTGCGAATAAAAAAGGATAAAATGAACTTTAAAAAAAAGAAAATTTTTCAATTACTACATAAAACCAACATTAAAAGCAGTATTAGTGCTACATATGTTAATATATTTAATGTAGCAGTATTAGTGCTACATAGAGCAGATCATGGGTCAAACACTTTTTCAAGTGATTCTGTTATGAAAGTCATGTTGTATTTATAATGACATTTCCTTTTAAATAGTTCAGTCTGTTTAAAAGCCATTACATTCCTAATCCCTCGATGTTATGTGGGGAAGTCCCAAGTAAAAGTTAACAGAGGCTCTAGACAAGTACCTCCAATTCCTATACTAACTCTTCTTCTATATGCGAAACAGTAAAAAGTCCACTCTAGACTACGGTTTTACTATAAGGGCAAATCAAAAAACTATCACAACAGTTGAACCAACAGAAAGTACAATATGGTCATACCATGATACAACATGGAAACTTATCTATTATTTAAACCCCATTAACTTAACTAATCATCTTTGGGGCCTACTTATAGTTCAGTCTGTTATAGTTTGCTCTCAATTCCATTATTAGTCTGTTTTGGTGTTAGTTTAGACCATCTTCACTTTAAACCTACTCACCTGGATATTCTATTCTTTATTTATAGCTTATACCTGTGTTTTTTATCCAGTTTCTTGTTTCTTCTCACTCAGAATCCTACAAACCCCAATTATTTTGTTTTGTCTCGCCTGATAATTTTGGCTGTCTTCCCTGTGGCTTTTCTAGGTAAGTAACAATGCCAAAATAATTGGGGGGGGGCTTACTTATTAATTTCTCGAATTGAAACTAAAATATTCTAAGTAGGTAAATTTTCAAGTCTGACCATTCTATGTTACAATTTTTTTAAGTCAGTCCCTATTATTAGGTTTCCTGAGATCAAATATTTCAGTCTTTGGGGATGATAAGTTGTGCTTAGATGCATACTCTGGCATATTTATATACATTGTGTGTATATCATGAATATAGACACATCTAAAAAAATTAACTATAGAGTGTGTGCAATGTGAAAGAACTGCATTCCAAATGCTAACTCTCCTATGTTTCATGTGTACATATATCACTCAATTCATTGACCCTATAGATGTCATCAAAGAAACATAAATATACAAGTAATATAATAATTTTATTCTTGGGGCAGGACCGATAGCCAAGCGGGTAGTGCGCTTGCCTTGCATGCGGCCGGCCTGTGCCGGCCTGGGTTTGATCTCCGGCATCCCATATGGTCCCCCGAGCACCGCCAGGAGTAATTCCTGAGTGCAGAGCCAGGAGAAACCCCTGAGCATTGCCAGGTGTGACCCAAAAAAAAAAAAATATTCTTAATAGCACACTTATTGGCTCTAGACTAGAGCCGTTACCGAATGGATCCCACGGGATGTCAAAAGATCACTTGGCTGCCCACCTACAAGATGGTCAGACTTTGTCAAGACCCTGAAATCGGTTTGAGGCTCTTTGTATTCCTGAAGCAACCAGATGCCATTGGTCTACACTGGCACGTGATAGGGTCAAATTGAAATATTACTGGCACCCGCCGAGCAAATCGATGAATAACGGGTGTCAAGTGATCAAGTGATCAAGTGATCAAGTACACTTATCTTCCTTTCCTGTAACCACCATCCCCACCAACCTCTCTCCCACTCCCGAATCCCCATCACACACATGCTCACACAATCTTTTCTCAGTAGAAGCAGCAGAGCAAATGGGGGAAAACGTTAAGTTTAAAAGTCAGTTCGAAATTAGCCAGAAGGAGAGAGACAGATACAGAATGACTGCATTTATCTGCATAAATACATAAATATATACATACATATTAAGATACCAGTATCCAAGGTCATGTGAAACATATATCAGGAGTTCTGGTCAAAGGTGGAAATTATCACAAACGTGTGGGAGTCAGAGGCTAGGAAAGACAGAAAATGGAACAGTGTGCTAACAATTGTCGAGGGTACTAATGCCAACCTAGAACTGAGCATTAAATAGAGGCAAAAAGATACACATGACAACCCTTTAATGTATGTTCTGTAATCCATAGTCTGGAGGGGAAGGAAAAAGAAAGAGAGAGAAAGGGAAAGAAATAAAGAACCTGCCATGGAGGCGGGCTGGGAGAGGGGGAGGGAACCGGGGACGCTGGTGGTGGGAGATGGGCACTGGTGGCGGGATGGGTGCTGGAACACTGTATGACCAAAACCCAAATATGAACTTTTTAATTGTATATCTTTGTAATTGTAAAAATAAAAAAAAAAAAAATAAAATAAAAGTCAGGCAGGATCAGAGCAACAGCATAGCGGGTGGATTGTTTGCCTGGCATGCAGCTGGCCCAGGTTTGATCCTGGCACCACATATAGTAACACAATTCCTGCCAGGTGTGAACCCTGAGCATAAAACCAGGAAGAAAGCCCTGAATACGGCACGGTTTTGTCACAAAACAACAATAAAAGTCAAGCACATAAAACTTAAAAAGCCTCCAATTTATCACATGGCAACTACTGTGGCTTTCGCTGTATTTTCCTTTTCTCTTTTGGGTACTAGGTACTCAGCAGGTACTGAGACTTTCAGACATACCTGCTCTCCACCACCGAAATACATCCCAAACCCTGAGCTACTCTTAGGGGATTCTCAAGAGCACATTTTACCACATTGAGCATTTCATTATTTTTATTTTTATTTTATTTTATTTTATTTTATTTTTTTGCTTTTTGGGTCACACCCGGCGATGCTCAGGGGTCACTCCTGGCTCTTCACTCAGGAATTACTCCTGGCGGTGCTCGGGGACCATATGGGATGCCGGGATCGAACCCAGGCCAGCATGGGCCGACTGTGTGCAAGGCAAACGCCCTACCCACTGGGCTATCGCCCGGCCCCACATTGAGCATTTTAAAAGTCCTTGCACTCCAGTGAAAAATTAGAGTCATTCCAAGCTCTGTAAATAAGCAAGACTGACACAGCATGAAGCAGGCCCAAGATGCAGAGAACTAGAAAAATCTGTCACAGAGAATAATTAATTCAACCAGGCTCAAGATTCCCCTATTAAGAAAACTGAGAAAACAAAAAATTGAGTAAACAATCTTCATCAGATAAGAATCCCAGGTCTTGCCCTAAAGAATATAGGAGTAGCTCTTTTCGCAGAACGCTGTTCTACTCAAGTGCCCCGCCTACCCTGATGACCAAACAAACTACCAACAAGCTACTGATTGGCACATCATGTCAAAGGCTCGTTAAGTGATCTATAAGAAGCACATGGTGATAGCACACCTCAACATACATGACACGAATGCCCATACACATAAACATGAACTCAAGGATCTGAATGCTCTAAGTACACCTGGAATCTCAGGTCAGAAGTAGACTAAGTTCTAAAGTGTTATAAGGACTGGCCTTGTGAAGCAGTGAGGCCAGAAGAGAAGCACAGGCGTTGAGCACATGCCTCGCACGCGGCCCTCCAAGTCTCCTGAACATTGATCGCCTGCCCTTGGCCCACCCCACTACCCCCTACCACCAAAATAAAAACAGAAAAGAACTAAGTGTCATTCGAGAATGAATAACCAAGTTTTCCTTTCAAAACTAGTATGGCGTGTGGGGAAACCATGCATGGCTGCAGCTGCCTTAGACCCAGTCAAGCAGCGTTTAGTTCAGGCACTGCATATGGTTTCCCTGAGCATCTCCAGAGAGATGATCGCTTAGTACACAGCCTGGAACAAGTCTTGAGCACTGCTGGGTGGAGCTCCAAAATGACCCCACAATTGTGCTAATATAAAATCTAAGTCTTTCAAGAAGGTTCTATTTAACTCCTATGTTCGGCTTATTTACCTCCTGAAACTACTGTCTTTTGACCACTTTTTTTAATTTTATTAAAACACCACAATTTAAAAATGTGTTCCCAGTGGATTTTCGACATGCTATTCTCCAGCACCAATCCCCCACCAGGGTCTTCTTCCTTCCAACAATTTCCTATGCTCCTGACCATCCAACACACCATCCCCAGACTACAATGTTGACCAGTATATTTTTAAGTTTGACTGTCAGTTTGGGTCTCTTGTTTTCAGTGATGTAGACTCTGTGGTTTGCATACTTGATCACAACCCTTTTATACCACCAGTGTGCTCAGAACCCTTTGATTCCTGCTTCCCGTTACTTCCATCCATCTCTTCCCCTTCCCTGATTTCTTTCCAAGTATAGCACTTGCCTTGCACACAGCTGACCTAGGGTAAATCCCTGGCATCCCATTGGATTCCCAAGCCCAGCAAAAAGTGATTCCTATGCGCAAATCCTGGAGTAAGCCCTGAGTACAGCCCAGTGTGTGGCCCCAAAACACACAAACAAAAAATATTATTTTTAAAACTCATCACTAGATAGAAGATAACACACTTCTGAAAACATATTATCTATATATACACTCCTTCCTTGGCATGAATAGGGTTGTTTAATTAAAATGTCTACATTTAGTTAAATATATAAAGACCAGCATCTGTTCAAATTAACTGATATAATTTGCTGAAAATGTTAAATAAAATCATCTTTAGTAGGAAAAAACAAAGCTGCAATGCATAATCATTTGTAGCTACAAATTATGTTTCAATATACAATTATGAAACCAACCTGGGTTCTAAACGGTACCAACTAATCACAGATATAAGATCCAAATGACAAATCAAATTCCAAATACTTTTATCTTTTAAGTGGTTAATAAAATTCATTCAAAGTCTGTTCAGTATATTTGATATCTGTACTTGGGCCAAAAGAACAAATCTAAATAATGTTAATGGGTAAAACTGTAAAATACATTCACAAACATTCTTAAGTACCTTCAACAGTTCTTTAGAAATCTCTGCATTGCATGTAAGATGCCCTGGATTTGATCCTGGCACCTCAAGAAAAAAAAAGAAATTAATCTCCCTAACTTCAAAATATCCTTTTAAAAGAGAATGGGGAGTGAGCTACTCCTGCTCTTCTCTAAAAGGCATTTTGAAGCAAGATTAACTGTTGCTTTAAATCTTGACACTTCCAGATTAATAACTCTATAGTTTAATGAGGCACAACAGATTTCAGATTTAAAGATTTTTAATGAGAAAGGAAATTAAGGACAGTTTGGCTCAATACACTGTCACCAACCAAAATATGTTTCAAGAAGACCTTAGTATCTATAAGTAAAAAATATGAGCTCTCTAAAATAAATTTCCTCTTAAAGTCTCAGTCGAAAGCTTTAGATAAACAGGGAAAGGGAGTCTTTGGCAAAAATATGAAACTCAAACCATACAATTGCATGTACCTGCTAATAGCTATGTGCATAAATATATGTATATATACACACAAATACATGAAATTTTAAAAATATGACCAAAATATATTAAAACACAAATTACTATCATTCAAATTATATTGGTAGATTTTCAATACACCATCCACTAGCAACGACCACATGCCACAAGGTAAGAAAGAACACGTGTTTATGTGCAAGAGTTGAGTAACTGTTCAAAGGAAGCTATGTTCTTCCTCTTTCCTATCAGAAGAATGTCTTTCAGTCACATGGAAATCAAATAAACAATAATAATAAAAAATCATGTCTTATGCCTAAATTATTATTGCACCTGGTAGTCCACAAGGCTTCTTTTATGTATGTCTGAAGTGTTGAATATTAATTGCTTTGAATTCTACAGCTAACCGGTAAAAAAATAAAACATACAACAGGCTTACAAATGTTTTCAAAGGTCCTCATGCAGGATCACATGTAGGATCTATATAACAAGTCTAATTTAAAACTCATATCATTTAAGATGACAGCCTTTGTTCTTTATAACCCAAACAAATGTCCTTAATTCTGAACAATGGAACTTTGCAATAAAATGTGAACTGAAAAAACAAAACAACTTTCTAAATACCATGAATAATAAAAGTAAAATGTTAATTACTTTCCTTCTTGTAAAAACAGTTTAAGGATTTGGAAGCCACTTGTATAATTTAAAAGGAAAGCTTGTCATAACTATGATTTCCTTTACTTAAGACTAATGTTCAAATTCTGCTTCATTTTAACATAAAGAATTCTAACGCCTTAAGTTAAAACGAGAAACCGAGAAAACAGTAAAGCCAAATAGTACAACATACAAATTTCAACTAGTGACATAAATCTAGTCAGCAAAATAATTAAACTAATAAAGAATCTCTAGAAGTAGAATGAAACATTCAAATTAAACCAGAAACACTTCAGTTAAAAATTAAAGGCAATGGGTCCTTCTGAATATTCAATCACTGTTTTTTAACTGCCATGAAAAAAAATAGAATTGTTCTGGTCACAAGTAGCCTCCACATTATCTTTTCTTAAATGCCTGGCTCCTTAGTTGGTATGGAGGGGAAAAAAACCCAACCCTAGACTTTTAATAGCAGATGACTACAGACGGGCCATTTTCACCTTGCAGACAGATCTTGGTTAATCTGGTGCTTAAAGCAGACCATTAACACAGAGTCATGTCTAATCTCAGTTGTACAACCCATATGGTGCTCTTAACTCTTAGAGCTCTGTTGAATAAACTACTCTGCTTCCACTGTAATGACCCTACATATTATTCAATGTTACCGCTCAACTCGCATCCCTGAATTAAAAGACCTTCCAATAACTTGATGACAAAGTTACTCCCCCTTTCAAAGAAGGCTTAGAAAAATCAGCATAAAATCAGTTTAACTGATACAGAGAGAACATACAATGGAAGATAAACGTATCTGATGTTTATACATGACAGTTTTGAATGCTGGAATTTAAAATGGCCAAACCCCACTCCCCAGGCAGACTTCAACAGAAGAAAACTGCTGCAATGGCCGTACAGTTAGTTCCCCGGTATCGAAGAGCCACACAAATGTCTTCTCTTGCCCTGAATCACTGCAGGGTACATCCAGTAAAAACTTAGTTTCAGATGATAAAGTTAGTGAACATAGCATCTGCTACTGGACTCATTCTGCAGGACTTATTATAAACTATTTAATTATGTCAGACCTTTCTATAATATCCCTCCAAAAAATGTTTTTAAAGCTTTTAAAAATACAGCATCTCCTTTGTTTAAGAAAGAAAAATAGCTCCTCCGCAGTCCCCCTGGCTTGCCCTTAAGTTGAAACACTGCTTTTTCCCTTCGTCCACTTGGGCCTAATCTCCTTGCTAAAACCCTCTTCTTTTTCCAAGAAGAAACAATAAATGAAGTGCCAGGAGGCGAAAGAATGAGGAGCGGGCTCTAAGAAGACAGGGAGGTTTTATAACAGGAGGTACTTTTGTTAGCAAGTGACTGGCAGGTCTCCCTCCCCAAAGGTAGGAGAAATTCCATCCCCAAAACTGCACTGGCCAAAAAAATGTCCAGTCTAGTAGTTCAGAAACCCCAGAGTCAGGTCAGAGCAGATGGGGGGCGGACTGGGGAGTGGGGGAAGGGGCGAGCGCAAGACCAGCAGGAGACGAAAGAACAAAAGGAGAAACCTAAGAAAGGAGCAAGGCTCGGCGGCCCCGGGAGGCCCGGGAGTCGGGGGGCGGGGAAGGGCGCAAAGAGGGAGAGCAGGACCCGGGGAGCGGAGCCGGCAGCGGGCAGGGCACCATGGACAGGGCTCGGCGCGGGCCCAGCCCTCGGGGAGGCGGGAGAAGGCGCGAGAGACCGCGGGCGCCCGGCCCGGCCCGTCCCCGGGGCCCGCAGCGCCAGGCAGGGGGCACGCCTGGCCACGACCCACGACGGCCATGCCAGGGGGCGATCCGCAGCGCCTGACCCTCGGCGGGCCGCCCCTGCTCCGTGACTCCGAACCGAGCCGCGACCGTACTTTTCTGAGCTGCCACCCAGCTCGGTCACCCCGGCCCTGCCAGCCCGTGGAGCGTCGCCCACACGGGACCAGATTTCCCGGGAGACCCTGGCCCGCTGACACGCCCCTCTCCGGGAGCAGCTTCGGAACCCGACCGCGCGCGGGGACACTCTGGAAAACACCCCCCAGGCCTGGCCCCTGCTCCGCGGGAAGGGGGTCGCAGCCGCTCGCGGGACGGCTTCTCCAGACCGGACTAACGGGTCAGCAGGGGCCTCGGCCGGACCTGCGGGAAAGTTGGGCGGTAGATCGGGCTGGGGCTCCGCGGTGCCAAGGGAGAACCGGAGCCCGACACCGGCCCGAGCAGGTGCGCGGAGCCGCGGCAGAGGCAGCGAGGGCCGATCGGGGGGCTGCAGAGCGCCTCCGCGGGCGTGAAAGTGCGGGAGCCCCAGGCGCGGGCTCCCACGGGACCTCTCTGCACGCAGGGCAGCGGGAAAGACGGAGAGAATACTAACCGAGGACCCAAACTTCCCCCCGCCGGGGGAGACGGGCGGTGCGGGGCCAGGAAGCAGGGTGCAGAGGTCCAGACTGGCAGTGACTCTGGGGCAATGGTTTTCTACCCGGTGGGACCGACACCGAAAATCATGTGGGCATCAGACCACGGAAAGCAACTCTGGGCTGGGGTAAAGACAATAGGACAGCGGAGTCCTTGGGCACCGGGAGGCGCGCGGGTGCCAGGGTGGGGTAGGGGTGGCGGCAAGTCCCGGTAACTAAGACACCAGAGTGAGAATTTCTACTGCAAACTCACGCGATCTATTCTGCAGAAATAAACAAACACACACACACAAAAAAAAAAAAAAAAAATTGGAGAAAGTACCCTGCGTGGGGCGAGAGGCGTAGAAAACTGCAGAACGGGGACGCATCCTGCTTCCCCCCACTGCTGCCTGGACACAACCCCCGATGAGCTCTGCGGGGCCCCGAAAGAGGGCTACGGGGGGGCCCGTGGTGCCCCTCCGGGGTGGCCGGGAGAGGCGCGGGAGCTGCGGCGGCCCCCTCCGCCCGGCCAGCCTCGGCGTGCGCAGCTCCGGGCCGCGCGGTGCGGCACCTCCCTTCCCGGGGGCGCAGCCGGCCCGCAGCGGCGCGGGGAACAAAGGGACCCGCCCGCAGCCGCCCCCCCCGAGCCCGCCGCGTTACCTGGAGCAGGGCCGCCAGCAGCGGCAGCAGGGTCCGCGGCGCTCCCACTATCCGGCACATGGAGGCGGAGAGGGGCCGAGCGAGGAGCCGGAGGCGGCGACGGCGGCGGCAGCGGCAGCACCCACAGCGGCGCGGCGCGGCTCCAGGCAGTGTCCACCTTCTCTCCTCCCCCACCCCACCCCCTTCTCGGCGCGCCCCGCCAATGGAGAGCGAGCGGATGACAAATAGCGGGCCGCCGAGTCCGCGGGACGCGCACCACGAGTGATAAAACAGAGCGAGATCAAGGAGCTGGGAGGGGGCGGAGGGGGCGGGCGTGCGTGTGAGAACGCGTGTGTGCTGTGTGCGCGTGTGTGCGCGAGCGTGTGTGCGTGAGAGCGAGAGAGAGCGAGCGAGCGAGCGAGCAGGCGGCTGAGCCCCAGCCTGAAGCGCAGCGGAAGCCGGGAGGGATGCAGGCGGCGGGGCACCGCGGCCGCGGGAGGATGCGGCTGTGGGAGCGGAGCGGAGGGCGCCCCCCAGCACCGCCGCCACGCGAGCCTCTGATCCCGTGGCTTTGGCTTCCTCCGGGCCCCCTCTCCGGGGCCGCGCGGGTGCCTAAGAGCCGGAGGAGCGGCGCGGCGACGTGCTCGGCCGTGCGCCCACAAAGGACAGTCGCCCCGCCGCCCGCGCCTCCGTTGCGTGGGGGCTGCCGGCGGCTGCTCCGCGCCCCCTTCCCGGTCCCCTGGAGAGTTAAAAGAGATTCTGGCCGGGCCCGAGCTGCGTGGAGACGAGGCCAGGGGCCAGCGGGCCCCTCCGCGCCGCGCGCGGCCCCGTCCCGCGCCGCCCCTGCCCGCGCCGCGCACCCCCTCGGCCTGGCGAGCGCGACCCGCCGCCGCTCTGCCCCGCTCGCCTCGCGCTGCCCGGCTGGCGCGGCCGGTGCCCTCCCCGGTGCCCGCCCTGGTGCCCTCCCCGGTGCCCGCCCGCGCCCCCGCCGCCTCCCGTTCCAGCCGCGGCCAATCGGAGGCACCGAGCCGCGGCGGCAGGCGTCCGGACCCACAGCGGGCGCGCACCCCGCCCCCACAGAGGCACCCCCTCTTTTGTATGCATTTTTTCATTCTTTTCTTTGCTTTTTCCCCGCAGCGCGCGGGGAACCCCGGAGGAAGTCTGGGGTGCGCAGCCCCGCCCGGCAGGTGGAGAGGCTGCGGGAATAAAACAAGTTGCGCAGTAACTTGATGGGTGGCAGGTTCAGCGGCGGGCCGCTAGGAGAAGCAAACGTTAGGAATGGGAGAGATGCCTCCTGCAGCTCCCAGCGCCCGTTTTTCTCGGGGCTGGTCATTCTTTCAAGAGAGAAGCTCCTTCTTGGCAGGGGGCAGACACAGCAAACTGTGACGCAGGCTCAGCCCATCCGGGCCATTGTTGTATGGGGGTGCGGGTCGGGAGCCCCCCTGCGGTCCCTGGAGGGCGGAGACCGGGCTCGGCGGGGGTTCCTGCACCCCATCCTCCGCGCGCACCCTCCGACCCACAGCTACAGCCCAAGTTTCTGTGCCCACGTTCTGCGAGTTTGCGAATGCGAGTTCTGGCCTCTGAAAACTCGCATTTTACCTGTCTCCTTAGTGGCATTGTCCATGTCTTTTAACAAATAGTTTCGGGGATTTTGACTTTTTCCCCGACCCCTCCTCCAGAACAGAGAGAGAAAAGGAAGGAGGAAGGCACCAAAAAAGACAAAGCTATCAGAATAGGATTATCTAAAAGATAGCCTCTGTTAAGGTAGCTCTGTTGAGTTTGAACCCAGGGAGTAGGGGTCAGCTTCCTCAGTGGAAGGCATGAATTTGGAACGCAGATGTGAGAGACTTTTGGGGACACACATTGTGGAATGCAGGGTCAGTGGGGAGCTGTTAATTTTATCGAGGCAACGCCTTTCCTTATTGCTGTTGTTAGCTGTTAATAGTGTCAATATTTATTTGTCAATCTATATGCACATATATAGTGTATATATATTACAGCTGTTGCTAGTATTATTATATATATACATATATATGTATAATGGCTTTATCAAAGCGTTTCAGCGATGTGGAAGTCGCCTAACTTCGCTGCAGCTAATACCATCATTCTTTTGCTTTGAGTATCGAAGCATTAAAATTATTTGAATTTTAATTTCAGGGTACTGGTTCTCTAAGAACTTGACAAATCTAAAAAATCAAGCACTAATTTCTTTGACATAAGTTGTAGCTTTTAATAATGTACTATTACTGGCTAGGCTTTTAAATTTTTAATATTCACAAGAAAGCTTATTCAATTTTAATTAAAACAATATTGTAGGCCATTTTAAAAGGAAATTCAAAAAATACTTTCCTGGATTTTTTCTTTTCAGAAGAATTAGGATATATTAACTAAATTTAAATGACAAAAAGTTTTGATTTTTTTTTACTCTCCCCTCTTTTCCCTAGATATTACTGTCACTATTACTTATTGGCCTTAAATTTCTCTTTAAAATATGTTTATAAGTTCCAGTTTCAAGGAGTCATACATAATATCCTATATAAATATGTGGATATTATTTGTCTAAATCCAAAGCAGGATTTATAAATCTAATCACCATGCCTAAGAATTAAGTTATGGTCCTATAATCTTAGTTATATATTCAAGACTCCCGCAAATTAGAAATTGTTTTTTATACTGATTATCATAAGGAAGAATCAATTTCAGCATCCACAACTTTTTCGCTTGTTAAATATTATTGGCTTGCCATTTGATACATTATCTTATGGTTTTAAGATCTCTGAAAAGCAGTCGATGAATTCTTTGATTCCAATATTTATTTCATCTTACTATAAACTATCACAGCACTTTTTTTAAATTTCCATAATCTATTGGTGGGTCTCTTGCTCTTTAATGACTGTAAATTGCTTTGGAATCACTCTGGCTTTTTATCATATTAGGTGATCGGCCAACTTTTTCTAACCAGCCTTTGATTAGACGAAGGCAAGCCCAACATAACATTGCATGACTGGAGACTTGTTGCAGATTTGCTGTTAGTAAAGGTAGACCAGGCCTTGACTCTAGCACCCAATAATGCTTTATCTCCGCTGCACTACAAATAATCAAATGAGAGCATTCCTTCCTCTGAACAAGAGCTGACCAAATCCTCATATTTTCAGCCCCATCCACAGAACCACCAAGCCTGAAAACTCAACTTTCATCAGTCCGCAGTTTCTAACTACAGGTGATTTGGTGACACGCGGCACCGACAACCACCTTGGAGGTAGATAGGACAGAAAAGAACAACAGCAATGGCAACAACTACGGTGCTGAGGTGTGAGCTGCTGCTGCTTTCCTTACAGCAGATAGGTGAATGAGTGTGTGTGCGGAACATTGTGGACAGACAATAGATCTGCTGCAAACAGAGAGCACACTGGCGTTAGCTGGCTTCCACGAATTACGTTTAAATTCTTGTTTAAAGTTAAATGACTTTCGCGGTGAGTTTTCTCAGGCAGGTATGTTAAGTGTACAAATCCAGTGGCATGAAGCTTTTTGCCCTTTGAAACCAATGCTTAAGAATAGTAGTCTATATCATTGGCACCTGAAACCCCATGAGCACATGAAACACTATCACTGTATCACTGTCTTCCTGTTCATCATCGATTTGCTCGAGTGGGCACCAGTAACACCTTCATATGACCTGTCTCATGCAAGTAGAGCCCAAGGGCACCTGCTTGCTCCAGGAACATAAAGAGCCTCAAACCATTCCATCCGGTCATGGGAATGAGGTCTATAATTGTTACTGGTATCTGGCATATCAAATATGACACGGACCATATGCCATTTAGCTTCAGAAAATGCAACAATGTGAAAAGAGAGGAATGTTTGGAAGAAGAAACTTAGTGATCCTTGAGGTTTGTCTTCCACTGCTCAGGTATTTTATTCCTCAATGTATATGTGAAATTAAAAATATAACTGTTTTCATTCTTTCATTTATTTACCACCGTGCAATATACAATTAAAGAGATGTTCATGATTGGGTTTCAGTCGGGCATTATTGCAGCACTCGTCCCTACTCTGTTTTCTTTCCAGTGAGCTTTGTGTCCTGCTCCTTTCTGAGTTTCATCGTGTCATTTTCTTTAATGTGACTTGACACTTGAAATTACTTATCTTAGCTACAACATGGGCTGCTAAACCAAGCTTGCCATCATCTCGTATTCAGCCGGAGAAGTGGTGATCTCTTCCAACTTTCGGGAACAAAAAACCTGGCTTTTTATTTAAAATCCCACACTTGCTTGGAATCATTTATATGTTTGTTTTTAGTATTTTTAAATTGCGCTCAGTACACTTCTAGGAACTAGAGTTGCTTATAGTTAAGTAGCATAAAATACGCATTTCAAGTTAATGAGTCCATGAGTTATAAATTTACCTGACGAAGGTAGTTAATCATAACATCTTTATTACAAGGAGCATCACTACCACAAAAAATTAATAATTATAATAACACATTTCTGAAATGTAGATGGTATTATGGGTTATGAATGAAATTTAGTTACGCCTAGTTCTATAAATTTAAGTAAGTTTATAAACACTTTAGATATATTTTCTTATCTCTAAAATGCAGAAAAATATCAGTGTTTCTTTAGAAAGTGTGATATGAACATAGTGGAGCATAGCAGGAGCTTATCATATTATTTTGTGCTTATTTAATCTGTTTACATTGAGAATTTGGAGCAGAGTGACGCAGGAATCTCAGCAAATACTTCTCATCTTCTAAATTCAGTCTGAAGTTTTTAAAAAATGCTTTTTATCAGAGTTTTACTTGGGAAGCTCAAATTTTACAAAACTATACAACATCTATAATGTAGAAACTAAGGGCCATGTAAATAATCTACTGACTGACAACCATAATAATTTTTTACTCGGCTTTAGAAACAATAAACCAATGAAGTGGCAGACTCCTAAATCATATACAATAATGTGCTACATTTCTATTTGCAAATAACAACTAGTAAAACAATAAATCAAGAAAACAGTCCTATTTATAATTGCATCAAAAAGAATTAAGTAGCTAGGAATAAAACTTAATTGAATATCAAAACCTTTCACGTTAAAAATGATAGATCACTGTTAAAATAAATAGAAAACATATGGAAATGGGAAACTCTTCCATGTTCATAGATTGGGATGTGGGCGTAGTTAAAATAGCTGGCCTAAGCGGGTAGGGTGTTTGCCGCACGCGGTCGACCCCGGGCCTGCCCGGGTTCGATCCCCGGTATCCCATATGGTCCCCCGAGCACTGCCAGGAGTAATTCCTGAGTGCAAAGCCAGGAGAAACCTCTGAGCATTGCCGGGTGTGATCCAAAAATGCAAAAAAAAAAAAATAGCTGGCCTACAGAAAGCATTATATAGATACAGTGTCATCCTTATTAAAACTCCAAATGCATTCTTCAAAAATGTAGAACAAACTTTACTAAAGTGTGTACATAACCACAAAACTCTTCATATCCCCCAAAGTAATCCTTAGACAAGGAAGATGAGAAGCACTGAGATCATGGTTTAGACTATATTATAAAGCTGGAGTAATCAAAGCAGTGCTGCATTAGAATAAAACTAGATGATTAGGTCGATAGAGGAGAACTGAGAAGCTCCCGAAATCAATTCTCAAGTATGCACATTTATTAAAAAGTATAGAAGAATATAGAAGGAAGAAGTTCTTTGCAATAAATTATGCTGGGAAACGATACCCACTTGGAAAAGAACAAGACAGGTAGCATTCCCTGAACACTGCCTTTGTGATCTTAAAACAAATCCTAGAAAGTGGGAAGATAGACTAGACATATCAGACATAGATCACCGATAGGGAATACTGAAAAAAGATGGATCTCTTATCAGGAATATGCAAATAAAAATAGCAAATGAGAATGGTCAGTAGCAAATAATACAAGAACACTTCCATATCCTATTCTAAATATCAATGTCCAATGACGAATTAATGGATAAACAGTTGTAGTATTTGCATGCAATGAAGAACTATGAAACTTTAAGAGCAGATGAACTAGTGTGGTTCATTAAAGTTTTCTTGGAACAGGAGGTGATGTTAAGTGAAGTAAGTTACAGGGTCGAGGACAAATATGAGATGATTCTCATATAAGAAAAAAATCAATAGAAAACGCTTGATTCTAAGTTTAAAATTGCAATTGTCAGAATATGGGGATGGGGTAAACTAGAGGTGGGAGCATGAGGTGCTGGATGAGAAGTAACATTCAATTGAAGGCATTTTGAGTCTTTGATGGCGATGAAGTGCTGTTCGCGTACAGTAAGACCATGAACATTAACACTAGTGTTGTAAATATGTTACCTTAACTACAACAATGGCCACTAAGAATAAATTACCATTGCTGGGTGTGACCCCCAAAAAAAAGACTATACCACCTACAGGGCAGAGCCTGCAAGCTACCAGTGTTTTATTTACTTGTCATGCCAAAAACTAGTAACAATTATGGACCTCAGTTCCATGACCTGAAGAATGGTTTGGTGCTCTTCCTGTCCCTGGAGCAAGCAGATGCCCTTGGGTTACACTTGCTTGTGACAGGACTAATGGCGATGTTACTAGTGCCCACTTGAGCAAATGGATGGACAATGAGATGACAGTGATACAGTGACTAACTTTAAAGAAATATTCACCTCCATGTCCAGTGCTATGTATAATAGCTGAGATATGGAAAAAACCAAGTGCTCAATGATACGTGACTGGATAAGGAAGATGTACTATATATAATATATATATATATATATATATATATATATATATATATATATATATATATACTTCCCAATGCAATACTATTCCCCTATTAGGAAAGATGAAATTTTGCCTTTTGTGAAAACTAGGAATGAACTGGGGGAAGACCAAGGAAGGTAAGTAATTCAGATACAAACATTGGCTGATTTCTCACGCATGCGAAGGGAGATAAAGAAACAAGGCAAGACAATAGACAAAGCCAAACAAAACAAATGTTTGATCTCTGGGCACAGTACTGAAACCACCAAGCGGATAGGATGGGGAGGAGGTTGAAATGTGAAGGAATCCAGTGATGGTGGTAGAAGCATATGGCACTTGGGCCTTCGTATGCATTTTGGAATGGTATCGGATAGTTGCATACATTTGGAAATAGTAGGAAATAGTACCACAAACATATACAGTTTAACATTTAAACCGTAGTGAGACTAAAACAAATTTTTCTCATATTTTTAAACTAGAAAAAAAGTAACTCTGTATGATACCCAAAGCACCCATCTAAGACTACGAAAGCATTATAGGAAACAATATGTCCATACTAACATTTTGACTTCATATACAAAAACTAGTTTCCCTGAGACTATGAAGACCAGAACTAAAACTCATTTTTCAGAACTGCCTCTCCTCTCCTGAAGCTGAGTTATACCATTTTACCAGACACTTTCTGACTATTTCCAAGTTCATTCTTCATAGTTGATTTCATAAATTGACCTTCTGCCAGTTGTATCTGAGTAAGCATATTATGCGTTTATAATAAAAAAAATTTACGTTCTGCAAAGTGCTGGGGTATTCATGGGCAACACACTGGATTACTTAAAAGTATATATATAAAGTTTATTTCAAAAGATAGATAACCTTAAAAAATTAATACTGGAACCTTGCTAATATTTAGTCATGCCAAATGTTTTCCATCATTTCCGTTATAATGCAAAAAAATCTGTGTTCAAGAAGTACTAAATGCAATTGCCAGTGATCAGAGGATGTTAGACAGTATGTTGACTCTGCCTTTTCCTGCATTGGAAAATAGAAAGAGTATTTTCTATTGGACATAGAAAGAGTATTTCTAGAGTTCAAGGGACTAGATAAATTTTTCCCAGGTCATGACAATTGAATAATCTTCAACAAGTAACCTCATTTTTTTACATATTTTTTGTCTATAGAAAATACCTTTAGTTTCCTCATTAAAATTCAAAGAAGACTTAGCAAATAATGCCACTAAAAGCCACCAAGTTTCAGGAAAATACATGAAAAAGTTTAAGTCTCTGCATTCAATTATGACAAGAGAAATGATTGCTACCTAAAGTTAAATCACATGTTATTTTATTTTATTGTCTCTGGACCATAGCCAGTGATACTTGATGCTTAGAAGATACTCCCAACTTAATGGATCGGTGCTGCTCTTGCAATACTAGTGAAAATACATGGGGCCAAGGACAGAATCTGGGTGTCCTGCGTGCAAAGCTGTGCTCTCTCCTGTAGGGCAGTCCAGTCCTTAAGTCGCATTTTAATGATGTGGCACAACCAGCAAACTACAGAGTGTTTATTAGATTTTTTTTCATTTACCCACAGAAATTTAAAATAACACATTTTCCCATTAGAGAGACAGCATATTATCATGCATATATATTTGAGATTATCATATTCTATTTGCTATTTGTACCAAAATAATTTGTGATGGTTTCTTATATTGAAATACTATATGGGAAAATTTTAGCCTGAGCTTTTCTTTTAGACAATGAATGTAAGAATTAACAATAACCCCACTTGTTGCGCAATTTACAATGTATGTCTCTGATTCACTCTTTACATAGCTCAGAAGAGCTGAGTGATATTCACAGATAAGCATTATCTTTATGGGAGGTCTATTATTTTGAATCATTCATGGATATGTTTTTCCCCAAAATCATGTTTGCAGGAAATGGTTCAATTCTCACGTCTACACTTGTTAAACAACCAAAAGAAACATAAACTTTGCATCCCCAAACTAAGTTATCTAAGCCATTTGAAACTGCAGTTCTTTGAGGATGCCTAGGGTTTGGGCTCTTCAATGGGAGTCAAAGAGACGTGGTCATTAGAAGAAGGGAAGAGAGAATCATGGACAAGGACAGAATGGCGTAAGAGGGACACTAGAAGGAAATGACTAAAGCATTTGAGCTTGTGCTATCTAGTGAGAGATAGGGGTCTGGAAGGTGAAGTCATAGCCTTAGTATCTGCTTAATAAATGCTTGCTCAATTTCAAAAGTGAGTCATGCAGATCACACACACACACACACACACACACACACACACTAAAACAGAAATCAGGACAGGAATTTGGGCAAGAATGCAGATCTAGCTTATCAGCATACAGTACTGATAGGAAGCTTCACACAATAGAACAAAGGATAGTTTTATCAGTACAACCTATTCTCCCCCTCGCCCCACCCCCATTCCACCCATATTTATTTGCAATATCCTTAGATAAAAAGCAAGTCATCCTGGACAGAAAGTTTCACCTTCAGGCACCTACCAGTGGCAGTTATACGTAACCATTCCGTTCAAAAATCATTACCTCAACAATTATTTTAAAACCTATTCATACTTCAGAAATTCTCTTTTAAGTGATTTTTGTAAAGGTGAAAATGATGTAGCATAGATATTTGTAGCTCAAAGCCTCCTTTCCCAGTGAAAACAAGTGGTATTCACATACTCATAAAATAGTATAATATTTAACTAAAAATATATAAGTTGGTTTCTTTAATACTTTTCTCTCATTATGGAACTCTTGTTTTCTAGGGCTATGAATCTTTACTAATTGACCCTGAATTTTCTTTCTTCTCAGTTTCCTCTCTCTGCTTTCCCTTTTTCCTTTTTCCAATTTTAAGTACATTTTTTCTGAGAGGTTTTGTTCTTTTTTATCTTCTAGACTTTCTCTTGAAAATTTGGTCATATTTTTATTTCCAAGAGCTGGTGGTTGTTCTCTGGTGATTTCCTTTATAGAATTTTGTACTTGTTTCACAGATGTGGGAGCTTATCTCATTATGTATTGTTTAAAAGCTTTTTTTCTGCTCTCTGCATCTAAGTTTCCTCTTGGTTGCTTTTTCTTGAAGTGTTTATTTTTGACTCTCTCTTTCATGTTACTTTCTGAGGGAGGGGATTAGATTTATTATGCAGAATTTCACTTAATCCTCCTTGTTTTCTTTTTTTTTGCTTTTTTGGGTCACACCCGCGATGCTCAGGGGTTACTCCTGGCTCTGCACTCAGGAATTACTCCTGGCGGTGCTCGGGGACCATATGGGATGCCGGGATCGAACCCGGGCGGCAGAGGCCGGCGCGTGCAAGGCAAACGCCCTACCCGCTGGGCTATCGCTCCGGCCCCTATCCTCCTTGTTTTCTATAAGCTACTCTACCCTGGCCTCAGCTTTGCAAGGCTCATGAGTTCAAAGCCTATCTCTAATACTTCCTCTCAGGAATCTCCTCAGAACCTCTTCTAACCTCTGTTTTTTCTTACTTTCATGAAATAGGTTTGCTACCCCAGTGCCCACACTCCTCCTCACCCCATTTATATTATGTCTCATGCCATGCCTGCAAGCATCCTGGCACACTTGTCTACCTGTATATAAAAAGAAACCCTTCCCTGCTGGGACTGACTCAATCCACACTGCACACTGCTCTCTGCTGGTGGCTTGACCTTACTCAGTCCAGATTTAATTTGTGACTTATTCCTTGGCAAAGGAAAAGAAGGAGCAGTAGGTGATTTTCTGGAGGCTGTATGGCTGTTGATACTCCCTCCCTCTGTCTGAGTTGATTATGTACCACTCACTTCCCAAGAATGAGAAGCAGCCATGTCAACGGAGGCCCATGCCCTTGGCTGCAGCTTGACTGTCCTTAAGTTTAGGACGCCCTTGGTGTCCCAGTCCTTTCTCAACTTAATGAAAGAATCCCTGGTCTCTGAGTTACGTGATTAATAGTGTCACCTATAAATAATGATCTAGCCCCCAAATCCTGGTTTTAACACCTGTTTCAGATTAAATATATTTTTTGCATTGCTGCTTGGTTAACAAGTCTATTATTGTCTTTGAAAAATCTCCATTAAACGTCTCGATTTGATGTACTTTAGGTCTAAGCAGCACACTCCTGAGCTGTGAGGAAACCTGCCTTCTGGGTTCCCTGATCTCTCTCCTGAACTAGAAACCTTTGCGGATGGATAGTTTCACCTCTTGTTTAAACTTCTCCGATTTATTATCTTGTAGGTGCTCCCAAACAAGTACATGAGCTTTCTTATACATCTCCGTCATGCTGGTTCTCTGCACACTGAGAAAACTGTTTCTTAAAAGCATCTCCATCTTCTTCCATTAGGGAATGCATATAGTCTGCGAAGTTCTCTCCCACGATGATTTTCTGAGGTACATACCTTATAAACGTCTTACCTTGCAAGTCATAACCAAGGAATCATTTTGGTGAGGGATATCCCTTTCAGGAACCCGAAATTGTGTCTGCAGTAGTAATTCTGGTAAGTCTGCGTCCACATAGCAGGTGAAGGCAGCAGGTTGTCCATCAATGCTTTTCACATTGTTCCATCTCCAGTGACCTCTACTTGGCCTTCATAAATCTTTGTGATGCCAAACCTATTGAGAAGCCTCAGGCCAGCATGAGGCCTGTTCAGTGAGCTACAGCATAATAGGTCAGGCCAACCTTCACATCTTACTTGGGAGGTTCAGCGCATAATCTGCTCTAATCATCATATCTCCTTCTATGCAGGCATAAGCGATCTGACAAATACGCTCTTGCTGGTTACACAGTTAATCATTCTGTATTTTTTGCTTGTTTTATTTATCTTTGTCTGGGATTGCCAAATGTTTGTGAGCGTAGTAATCAGTTTTGCTTTCTTTCTGTTTTCTAAGTTTCACTTGGTCTCTCTCTCTCTCTCTCTCTCTCTCTATATATATATATATATTATAGATAGATAGATAGATAGATAGATAGATAGATAGATAGATAGATAGATAGATAGATAGATAGATAGATAGATAGATAGATAGATAGATAGATAGATAGATAGATAGATAGATAGATAGATAGATAGATAGATAGATAGATAGATAGATAGATAGATAGATAGATAAATATATCTTTCTCTGTGGTTTTTATTTTCTGGATCATACCTGGCAATGCTCAGGGGTACTCCTGGCTCTGCACTCAGGAATTACTCCTAGTGGTGCTCAGAGCACCATATAGGAAGCTGGGGGGTGGAACCCAGGTTGGCTGCATGCAAGGCAAACACGCTACCTGCTCTTCTATAGCTCAGGCCTGCACTCGGTATCACTTGAAGTATACCATAGTCTCAACAACTTTAACAAACCCCATTCTGCAGAACAGATACCTACTACTACAGCTTGACACAGAATTTTTGATTAATTTTCTTTCGGGCTTTTGGGACACAAATAACTATGCTCAGGGTTTACTCCTGGCTCTTCACATAGGTATCACTATGGTGGGGCTCTGGGAACTGGATGAGGAGGTGTGGGAAACAAAGCCTGATGAGCTGCATGCAAGGCAAAAACCTTACCTGCTCTATTGTTCCATAGAATGTCTTTATTATTTTTTTTGTTGCTCTTTGTTTTTATTGCCTTTGGGCTTTATTATTATTATATTTATAGAATGTCTTTAAATGGTCTATCCTCAACATAACAATAGTTGTATAATTATTTGGAGGGTCATATCTAGCAGTGCTGAGGAAGCACATTGTGCTGGTTTTCAAATCTGGGCTCCCACATGCAAACATATTCTCCAACCCTTGAGTCATCTACTTGGACTCTAAAGGACATTTTTAATGTTTTATCACATTATGTTCAAGCAATTCATGGATACGTTTATCCTAATGTGTTTCCTTGCATTTATACCAGCTCCAACAATCCATTAGAAGATAGTGAATGGTGAAATATAAATATATAATATTGATAACCCAATTCTGAAATTTGGAGTATATGAGAAGGAAAGTTATCCCTGTTGCTCATGTACTTAGAACAATTATTTTCACCTTAAAAAATGTTGTTGTCGTACTGTGTATATATATTAAAATGTAATTAAGAAGCATATCTTGATTGGGGGACATGCACCCAATAAATGTATTGTTAGATTCTGCTATGGCCCCAATATGTGAGCCCGGGGGTCTTGAGAAACAAGTCGTTGACCACGCACATCTATCCTGGTCATCTGGATAGTATAGTTTTACCACCGGCTGAGGACAGGACGTCCTCAAGATTGGTTAAGCACATGACCGGAACAGGACATACCACTTCTCTTGTCTTTCTTTAAGTTTGCATGACCTTTTCAGGATGAAATGTTTAAAATACGTTTTTTTAAGCCTATTGGCTGTATGGATTTGCACGGGCTGTGGCGCATGTAATGGCCTTGGAAGGCCTATATGATCACTTCTTGCCCTCTCCCCGAGGTCAAACATTCTCACTAGGACCTGCGTGTCTCAGTGAAGCGATCCGCCCCAGCTAGCTGGAATAAGCCCTGTTTGTTATTGCATTACGAGTGTGCTTCTTTGTCATCTGAGCGGGGAAGTGAACAAACGGAGTGAGGGCTCCAACAGTATATTAATACATAGGTGCTTTGTTCTAGCTGACCCCAAATATTGTGACATGTTCATGATGGGGAAGATCATTACTCATTTTCCCTTAACAAGCCTGCTGTTGAGAATCACTGACTTAATATGGATTGTTCTTCATTTTCACTTAAAATAAGCTTGTGCATTTAAAGTCATTATCGTTTTATTAAAAAGTGGACTTCTATTTCATCTTATAGAGTTTTATAAATATTTTATCAGTAGTGTAATTTTAAATTTTAAATTGCAAAACATGTTAACATCCATTTAACACATGTGTAGAAGTCATTTGGCATTTTACCAAAAGTTGCATTTCTAGATAATATGCTCTAAGAAATGTATTTTCCCTGTCAGAAGATCCAGTTTAGCCTACAACAAAAGTGGGTAAGTTACCATTTATCAATTATACAGCATTTATTAACACACATGGGGCAGAGCTGCTACTTGCTCTCCCTGTGCCCAGCTGCTCACGAGGCGTCCGGGAGGGATGGTGGATTCTAGCCCTGGCCTGTCACTCCAGCAGAGCCTCTCAAGAAGTCAGAGGAACCCCCACACCATGAGGGCTGCCATTTTCCACATCCAGACTCCCCTCTCATCAGAACTCCACTCAGCAAAAGAGCTGATCACAGCCCGGCTCATCAGTGATTAACAAATGGAATTTTTATAAAACTTTTTCATGTTAAGGAACTACTTTCCCTTGCTTAGAAAAGGTGACTTTTATTTGTGTTTTTTAGGTCCCGCAAATAGTGATTAGGATTACTCCTGGCTTGGTGCTCAGGTTACTCCCTCAGGGCAAAAGCTCCAAGCCAGGTCCATACATGCAGTGCATGCATGCAGCCCTTAGAGGTTAATTCCCCCAGCTCCTCAAATGGTGTCTTCAAAAACTTTCCCAAATTGGAGAACATTTTTTACTAGTTTACTTGGGGGCCACATCCAGCAATACTTATGTCTTAACCTATACTGGGGCATCAGTTCCGGTGGTGTCAGGAGAGCGTTTGGGGTGCTAGGGATGGATCGAGCTGTCAGTGTGCAAGGCAAATGCCCTGCCCATTGTGCAGTCTTTCAGGTACACAATTGAAGAATTTAGAGTGAGAACAAATTACCAGACTGATATAGCAATTCCTTATCTTTTACCCTGAATTCTACAAACAAGCAAATTTGGGTTAATTATAAACAGGCGGATAAGCTTATAAGGAAAAATGAAAACAGTGGGGCAATGGAGGGGGAAATCTGAGGAGAAGGAACTCGGACACGAGCAGGCTCCAAGTAAGCAGAGAGCTAACAGGATGCAGTCTTACGCCAATTTTTCAGCATTTAGCTGACATACTGCAAAGATTCATGGAATATGTTTATTGCTTTTGTCGATACCAGCAGAATGCAAGATGGTGTCCAAAGACAAACACACAATGTTATTTTTTCTCCCTTTACAGGCTCCACTTTTCCTCACTATACCCTAATTGTTATGTATTAGCATGACAAATAACATCCAAACCAGGACAGTTTACAATTGCTATGGCAACTCAGATAGAGTTTTGTGAGTAACTAAAAGGGTTGAGCCCCAGTTCTTGGGAATCGACCCCTATTTTTCAGAAAATTCATTAATATATCTCGTCCTGCTTTTGCACATTGAAACTAAGGACCATGAAAGATTCAGTGGGTCTCTCCTCAGGGAGTCAACTTGGGCACTGTTCCCTTTTCTCTCTCCCTTTTACTCAGGTAAAAAATCCCTTTCAATAGAACCTCCTTCTTATGCTTCATTGCCTCTTGTGATTTCTATCCTAGGAGAGCACAAGAACTTCCTGCCCCCTGTAACACATGTGCCTGGCAAAAGCTAGTGGTGAATAGATGATGATTTCTTATTTCTTCTGCCTGAAGAAAAAACAGCTTACTTGGATTTGCATAAGCAATATATTCTTTAGTTTCTACAACAAAACATAGAAAATTTGACGCCAACCCATGACTAAAACCATAAAGTCATTCTGTTGTGGTGCCTTTTATTTGCTAGTTTCTTTGGAGACTCACAAAGTCAATTCATTTGCTTATTCACGTGTACCTATAAGAAATTCCTTAGCACTTTTCTGTACGGTCTGCTCTTTAGATTCCTGGCATCTGCTCTAATCAGTATAGCAAAACCAGGTCATTATCAAAGTTAATTGTAAAAAGAGCAATTGTTTTGGTTTTATAAAGTTAGTTTCAAAAATCTTCATTTTCTGGTTGGGAGTATGACAGCAATATAACAGAGGCTTTGTGTGTGTGAGGTACTGGGATTTAGTCATAGGTCGACCTATATACAGAAACCTACATTTCAAATATTCAGAAGTGATGGGCCAGAGTAATAGTAGAGCAGGTAGGGCTTTTGCTTTGGCAGCCCACCTGGGATTGATTCCCAGCATGCCATATGGTCCACCAAACCTGGACAGCAATAAGCTGTGATCATAGCTGGGTGTGGCCCCCAAACCAAAACTAAATTAAAAAATTAAAGATCAGAAGTGAATTTGTTTCCTTTGTTACTGCACTTCCAAATCACTTTCATTTAAAAATATTTGTCCTTAACCTGCAGTCATGACTAAACTTCTTTCAACCTTTTCCCTTGTCTCAAGAGCCAAAAAAAAAACCACATTTTTTAGTTCCCTGTGAAGGATCCTATTTTTTTTTAAAGTTGCATTTTAAGTAAACTTGCAATGTCTTACAAATAAGAAACTTTGAAAAATAGGAAGAGGAAAAGTGGAGAGGAAAATGCAAAAAGTGCTGATATTAATGTTTCTACAGTGTGATATTTCCTACTTACTGCTTTCAGACCTTGAGTTCTAGGCTGGCTGTGGTGTGGTCCTGCTTCTTAAGCCTGCCATTGGGAAGTGCTCAGAGTTGAGAACAAACTCTTCAAAACTGGCAGCTGCTTAGTCTACTTTTCATGTTTCATAGAACTTTAATTTTAGAAAATTTATTTCACTTTAAGTTATTACTGTAAAAATTGTCAAGCTGACAGTTTTCAAAGCTGAATGTAACTAATTAGTCTAACTAAAAACAAAAATAAAAACAAACAATTTTGTGGCAACAGCCATCATAGAACAATAGGCCCAGACAAAGGCATCTGGAGAAAAGAAAAACATTTTTTTTTCTCCAAGGGCCACACTCAGTGGTGCTCAGGGTTTATTCCTGGCTCTGTACTTGGAATCACTCCTGATGGGGATTGGGGACTGGGGATGGAACCCAGCTGGGTGTCAGAGGAGCACCTCCAGCCCCTTGCCTGTTATTTTATCTCTCCATGAAACATGTTTAATATAAACAAAAGTGCTTCTACTACTTTGCTTTTGGCAATAGATGGTCAATGCTAGTGTAGAGCAATTGTCTTCCAGATGTTTCCCCAAGGAATATAACTTTTTTTATTAAGTTATATATATCCTGATGTGTCTCTGGTCATTTATTCTTTTACAAATCAGCTTCATAGCTATTTACCACGGATGTTATTCAAACTATTATTTCCTCCCCTCTCCCCCCTACTTTACTTCCTCTCTCCTTTCTCCTTTCCTTCTTTCCTTCCTTCTTCCTTCCTTCCTCCCTTCCTCCCTCCCTTCCCTTCCTTCCTCCCTCTCTCCCTCCCTTCCCTTCCTTCCTTCCTCCCTTCCTCCCTCTCTCCCTCCCTTTTCTTCCTTCCTTCCTCCCTTCCTCCCTCTCTCCGTCCCTTCCCTTCCTTCCTTCCTCCCTCCCTCCCTCCTTTCCTCCCTCCTTCCCTCCCTCCCTCCCTCCCTCCGTTCCTTCCTTCCTTCCTTCCTTCCTTCCTTCCCTCCTTCCTTCCTTCCCTCCCTCCTTCCCTCCCTCCCTCCCTCCCTCCCTCCGTTCCTTCCTTCCTTCCTTCCTTCCTTCCTTCCTTCCTTCCTTCCTTCCTTCCTTCCTTCCTTCCTTCCTTCCTTCCTTCCTTCCTTCCTTCCTTCCTTCCTTCCTTCCTTCCTTCCTTCCTTCCTTCCTTCCTTCCTTCCTTCCTTCCTTCCTTCCTTCCTTCCTTCATTCCCCCATCCATTTCTTCATACGTTCCTTCCTTTTCTCTTCTCCTTCCGATCTTCTCTTTCCATTTTTGCCACAGACAAAAACGGACATGATACATATTAGGTGCAAATATGAAAATTCATAGAACAAAATTATGAATTTTCATATGATGGCACTTATCTGTGGCAAGGTAATTAACAACAAAGCAAGGCAAATAACAAATAAGGTCTCCAGGAACAAAATTCCAGGAACAAATTCCCAAGAACAAAGCAAGGCAAATAACAAATAAGGCCTCCAGGAATCTTAGTAGTTTCCATTGTTTCCTAGAAGCTGTTGAAGATAATAAAGGATTTTTGTTTGTTTATTTCTAATAGAAATGATTGTGAAGGAGTAGGAGGTATCTGCACAAAACAAAAACTTTAGAGTATAGTTCATTAATTACTGAAGTGATTGATTACTAAAGTGAAGATAAGAAACTGCAAAAATCTTGTTCCAAGTTCAGTGTAATAGTTATTGACATTAAAATTCTTTTTTAACTTGGCCTTGTAGAAAGTCTGTACAAACCATTTTTAAAGTAAAACTGATTAAAGAAAATTAATTAGAAATTATTACCTGGAGTTAACTATGGGCAAATAAGAACTTCAATTGTTATCATTTTTTTGGACACTCTAGCAATAATCAACATTCAGTTGATTTGACATTCAGGCACATTTGACCATTCTAAGTGATCGACATCCTGACATTCATTAGTTCCATAAGATTTTTCACCCCCATTCCAAAAGATGTTGATGCCTCTGTTACTGATTCTGAGGTCAAGGGGTATGGCGTTATCCCCCACCCCTTTAATAACTTGCATTTACTTGTCCAGTTATTCTATATACCACAGATGAGTGCCATCATCCTGTGTTTTTCCTTCTTCTGCTTCACTTCACTTAACAAGATACCCTCCATTCCTTTACATTTTCAATTACAAATTGAAACAAATTGCATGATTTTCCCATCCTTAGCAGCTGCATGATATTCTATTGTGTGTATATATATATATATATATATATATACACAAATATATATATATATATATATATATATATCAGTTCCTCCTCATAATGTATTCATCTGTCATTGAAGTCCTAGGTTGGTTCCATCTCCTAGCCATTGTACCAAGTGCTTCAGTGAATAATGGTGTGTATGTGACGTTTTTTGAATGAATTTTTTTTTTTGTATCTTGACTTAGATACTCAGAAATGGAATTGCTGTGTGTCATATGGCAGCTCAATTAGTACTTTACAGCAAACTCTCAAAACTTCTTTTGGTAGGAGTTAAACCAGAAAATATTCCCACGAGCAGTGAATAAGAAATTCTTTTTCACCACTCTGCCAACACAGATTGTTCTCAGTATTTCTGATATGTGCCATTCTCACTGGTACGAGATAATATCTCATTGTCATCTTGATTTCAGTAGTTCTCTAATAATACTGAGTCTTAAGCACTTTTCTTCTGACATTTGGCCATTTATCTGTCTTCTTCAAAGAACATCTATTCATTTTCTCCTCTTTTTTTTTAATAAGGCTTTTGGATTTTTTTTTTGTCATTGTTGATCAGCTTAGTACTTTACATATCCTTTATGTGATATGTTAAATGCAATCGTTTCCCATTCGGTTAGGTGTTTTCAGTTTTAGGTTGTGTGTGTGTGTGTGTGTGTGTGTGTGTGTGTGTGTGTTTTGCATCTAAAAAACTAATTTGTTGTAATCTTATTTGTTATTATTTTTTTTTATTCTGTTATCTTTGCTGGTAGAATTATATCACTAAGGATGCCTTTAAGGTTTAAATCTTGGAGTATTTTGCCTTGGTGTTGCTTTGCCTAAGTATTTTTTTTCACTTTTTTGGTACTTTTCTGGGTTTTTTGAATCTTTTCAGAAGCCTCTTTCTAGAGACTGAGAAAGTTATCAGTATTATTTCTTCTACCAGTCATTTTCCCCTTTTCTTTTCCTCTCCTTCATGTATTGCCACAATTTGGAGATTATTCTTGTTGTTCTTCATCAACTTACATTCTCCTCCATTCTTTAACTTCCTTTTTTCTTTTGCCTGCTTCATTATTGTTGATGACTTATATTTTCTTTTCAGGATTACTGATAAGGCTCTATGCTTGCACAATTCTTTTACTGTGGCTTGCTATGGTATTCTTTAAATCCTTTAATTCCACTGGTATGGACTATTTAAAGTTCTGAGTCATTTCTTTCTTGAGCTGATTGAAATATTTCCCCCAGTGATTTCTTAATTTCCATTGCCATTGCATGGAGTGTTGATTTGAAATCTTCCCTGGTGAAACTCCTGAATTTTATTGAACTCCAGAGTTTTACAGGTCTTCTGTCTCTCTGCCAGTGCAGGTCAATCCCTTTGTTTCTTTCTTTGCCTTAGAATTTTGAGGTGATGACAGTTGAGCCTTTTATTCTCCATTATCTGAGTACTGATCTGATTTGCTATTTTATACTAAGAGACTACTACGTCTCATCTATATTCTAACAGCTTCCACTCCCCAGAAATGGTTGTTCAGTAGATGGACAAGTGTAGGTCTTGTTACCTCCATTTATACAACCAGGGTTATTATAGAGGCATGCTGGGCCCAATACAGTTACCCATCTGTCTCCTATCCTTAGAGTTATGAGTTTAGAGAAGTTAGAATCAAGGCACTTTGGGTATTAGTGGGGCCACTGGGGCCCCCTCAGAGCAACTGATTGGGTTTAGAAACAGCGTTGGCTCTAGCAGGTCTGTTTGCCTAGGGGACAAAGATGTGGCAGGGATGGCTAAGCAACGCCAGAGACTGGAAAAGCAGTCCAGGTGCAGGTGGAACAGAACAGGGGAGTTCGGAGCTTTACGACAATACTGAATTAATTCAGAGGCGGGCTGCTTTCATGGGCCCATGGGAGTTACTGTTCAGTTTTAAAAAATTCTTTGTTGGGGCCGAGGCGATAGCACAACGGGTAGGGCATTTGCCTTGCATGTGGCCCACCCGGTTCCATCCTCATCATCCCATATGGTTCCCCAAGCACTGCCAGGAGTAATTCCTGAGCGAAGAGCCAGGAGTAACCCCTGAGCGGTTACCCGTGTGACCCAAAAAGCCAAAAAAATAAATAAATAAATAAATTCTTTGTTGTGTCTATCTGTATTTCAAGAAAAGTTCAATATGGTTTTTATTATATTCCTCAAAATCACATTTTAATTTTACTTAAACTGAATTAAACTGTCAATTAAATTAATTTTTACAATTATTTTTACAATAATATTTACAATTATTAATACTTGTAAAATATTTAGGATCCCACATAAATCTCTCATCACTCTTAAAATAATTGTGATATTATTAATATGTTAAATATTTTCAGTTAAACTGGATAATTGGATTATATACTCTGCTAAAAAAAGTTATTTGCTTCTTAATTATTGTGAAACATGAGAGTGCGATTTTTTTATTTTTTTACTTTTTTTTTTTTTTTTTTGCAGTCTTACCTGCTGATGCTCAGCTATTACTCCTAGCTCTGCATTCAGGAATACCCTGGTAGTACCAGGGGATCATATGGGATGCCAGGAATGAAACTCAGATTGGCCAGTTCAAGGCCCCCTGCTGTACTATGGCTCTGACTCTTATTGTTCACTTTTGATAAAATAATTATTTATTTCAACAGGATTTCATTTTGTGTTTTCAAAATGACTCACTGTTCTTCATATATCATATTTTTAATTCTGTGTTATGTCTTTAGCATTGGCCAAAAATCTTGTAGTAAAGTAGTGAAACATCATTACTTTTCCTTTTTGGCCCACTGATTTTCTTCCCCATTGGTAATTTAAATATTAGCTTCCAAGACTGTATGAAAGCTGCAAGAATATACAGAGCTTCAGAGATATAGGATTGTATCACTCACAGCAACAGCAGTCATGTATTTTTTTTTGTTTGTTTAAAGGAAGCAAATATGACATTTTTTTGGTTTTGAGGAAAACTATTTATTTTAGATTAAACAAGCCAAATCTACTACTCTTCTTGTTCAAAGTTGTTTTCTATAAATACATCATTGATAAGGTATGCTAGCACAAAGGGATGCAGAAATTCTGCTCTCAGGATGAACAGATATGACAAGACACCCAATGGGAAAGTGTCAAAAGGTAGTAGCAGAAGGTAAAGCTCTATATACATATAACATACATATAAAATTGACCTCACTCAACTTTCTGACAGCTGTTTCCCCATTTTAACATCGTAATCTGGGCACTAAAACACAGAGATACTTGTCACCTCTATTTTTGTTTAAACTATTTTTTTTTAAATTTTTTATTTTTACAATTACAAAGATATACAATTAAAAAGTTCATATTTGGGTTTTGGTCATACAGTGTTCCAGCACCCATCCCGCCACCAGTGCCCATCTCCCACCACCAACGTCCCCGGTTCCCTCCCCCAACCCCAGCCCTCCTCCATGGCAGGTTCTTTATTTCTTTCCATTTCTCTCTCCTTCTCTTTTCCTTCCCCTCCAGACTATGGATTAAAGAACACACATTAAAGGGTTGTCATGTGTATCTTTTTGCCTCTATTTAATGCTCAGTTCTAGGTTGGCATTAGTACCCTTGACAATTGTTAGCACACTGTTCCATTTTCTGTCTTACCTAGCCTCTGACTCCCACACGTTTGTGATAATTTCCACCTTTGACAAGACCTCCTGATATATGTTTCACTTGACCTTGGATATTGGTATCATAATATGTACATATATATGTATGTTATGCAGATAAATGCAGTCATTCTGTATCTGTCTTTCTCCTTCTGGCTAATTTCTCTCAACATAATCTTCTCCATGTCCATCCATTTATAGGCAAATTTTATAACTTCATTTTTCCTAACAGCTGCATAGTATTCCATTGTGTAGATGTACCAAAGCTTTTTATCCAGTCATCGATTTTCGGGCACTCTGGTTGCTTCCAGATTCTGGCTATTGTGAATAATGCTGCTATGAACATAAAAGTAGGGATGGTGTTTCCGCTGCGTATTTTTTGGCCTCCCAGAGTAGATTCCCAGGAGTGGTATGGCTGGGTCAAATGGGAGTTCAATTTCTAGTCTATGGAGGAATGTCCATATTGTTTTCCAGAAAGGCTGTATCAGCCGGCATTCCCACCAACAATGGATGAGTGTCCTATTTTCCCCACATCCACGCCAGCACTTGTTGTTCTTGCTCTTTTGAATATGTGCCAGTCTCCGTGGTGTAAAGTGGTATCTCATAGTTGTTTTGATTTGCATCTCTCTGATGATTAGTGATGATGAGCATTTTTTCATATGTTTTTTGGCCATTCGAATTTCTTCCTTGCTGATTTTTCTGTTCATTTCTTCTTCCCATTTTTTGATGGGGTTGTTTGTTTTCTTCTTGTAAAGTTCTACCAGTGCCTGATATATCCTGGATATTTACCCCTTATCAGATGGGTATTGGGTGAGTATTATTTCCCATTCTGTGGACTGCTTTTGTATCTTAGTCACTGTTTCTTTTGAGGTGCAGAAGCTTTTTAGTCTCATGTAGTCCCATATGTTTATCTTTTCTTCTAGTTGCTTTGTTAGTGATGTTTCACCCTTGAAGATGCCTTTAGCTTCAATGTCGTGGAGGGTTTTTCCTATATTTTCTTCAATGTACTTTATGGATTCAAGTCTGATATTGAGATCTTTAATCCATTTTGATCTGATTTTTGTGCATGGTGTTAGACTCGGGTCCAAATTCATTTTTTTTACATGTCGCTGCCCAGTTTTCCCAAAACCACTTGTTGAAGAGGCTTTCCTTACTCCATTTTAGACTCGTTGCACCTTTATCAAAGATTAAATGATCATGTGTTTGAGGTTGGGTGTCAGGATACTCAATTCTATTCCATAGGTCCACAGGTCTGTTTTTATTCCAATATCATGCTGTTTTAATTACTACTGCCTTGTAGTACAGTTTGAAGTTGGGAAAGCTGATGCCTTCCATCTTCTTTTTCCCCGAGGATTGCTTTAGCTATCCTTGGGAGTTTATTGTTCCATACAAATTTCAGGAGTGTTTGGTCAATTTCTTTGAAGAATGTCATGGGTATCCTTATAGAGACTGCATTGAATCTGTACAGAGCTCTAGGGAGTATTACCATTTTGACAATGTTGATTCTCCCCATCCATGAGCAGGGAATATGTTTCCATTTCCTGTGTCCTCTTTTATCTCTTGGAGCAGTGTCTTGTAGTTTTCTTTGTACAGTTCCTTTGCACACTTGGGTAAGTTGATTCCTAGGTATTTGATTTTCTGTGGCACAATTGTGAATGGAATTGTTTCCTTAATATCCCTTTCTTCTCTTTCGTTATTTGTATATAGGAAAGCCACCCACTTTTGGGTGTCGATTTTGTATCCTGCCACTCGACTATATGTGTCTATTGTTTCTAGGAGTTTTTTGGTAGAGAGTTTAGGGTTCTCTAGGTATAATATCATGTCATCTGCAAATAATGATAGCTTGCCTTCTTCCTTGCCTATCTGGATGCCCTTGATGTCCTTTTTCTTCTCTGATTGCTATGGCAAGTACTTCCAGTACTATATTGAATAAAAGAGGTGAGAGTGGGCAACCTTGTCTTGTCCCTGATCTCAGGGGAAGGCTTTCAACTTTTCCCCATTTAGAATGATGCTCGCTGTGGGTTTTTGGTAGATGGCTGTAACTATCTTGAGGAAAGTCCCTTCAATTCCCATTGTCTGGAGGGTTTTAATCATGAACGGGTGCTGGATCTTGTCAAATGCTTTCTCTGCATCTATTGATAGGATCATATGGTTTTTATTTTTTCTCTTATTGACATGATGTATTGTGTTGAGTGACTTGCGAATGTTGAACCATCCTTGCATTCCCGGGATGAATCCTACTTGGTCATGATGTATAATCTTCTTGATGAGTCTTTGGATTCTGTTTGCTAGTATTTTGTTGAAGATCTTAGCATCCGTGTTCATCAGGGATATTGGTCTGTAGTTTTCTTTCTTTGTGTTGTCTCTCCCTGCTTTGGGTATCAGGGTGATATGTGCCTCGTAGAAGCTGTTTGGGAGAGTTTCTGTTTCTTTTATTTCCTGGAAGAGCTTTGAAAGGACTGTCAGTAGGTCCTACTTAAAGGTTTGGTAGAGTTCACTAGGGAATCCGTCTGGACCTGGGCTTTTGTGTTTGGGAAGACTTTTAATTACTGTTTCTATTTCCTCAATGGGGATAGGCTTATTAAGGTATTGGAGGTATTCTTGTTTCAGCCATGGGAGGTTATAGGACTTCAGGAATTGATCCATTTCTTCCTAGATTCTCATGTTTCATGGCATACAGGCTCTCAAAGCAATCTCTGATGATCTTTTGGATTTCTGTGGTTTCTGTTGTGATGTCACCCTTTTTATTTCTGATTCTGTTTATTTGGGTTCTCTCTTTCTCTGTCCTTACAAGTCTTGCCAATGGTTTGTCAATCTTGTTTATTTTTTTCAAAAAACCAGCTCTTGGTTTCATTAATCTTTTGGATTATTTTTTTTGGTTTCCAACTCATTGATTTCCTCCCTAAGTTTTATTATTTCCTTTTTTTCTGCCTGGGTTGGGCTCCTTTTGTTGGTCTTTTTCTAATGTCTTCAGCTGTGTAGTCAGGTTATTTATGTGGGCCCTTTCTTGTTTCCTGATGAATGCTTGCAGAGCTATAAACTTCCCTCTCAACACGGCTTTTGCAGTGTCCCACAAGTTCTTATAGTTGGTGTCTTCATTTTCATTTGTTTCCAGAAATCTTTGGATTTCCTGTTTGATTTCCACTATGACCCATTTGTTTTTCAGGAGTGAGCTGTTCAGTTTCCAGGTGTTTGGTTTGACTCCCTGTTTCTGTGTACGGTTAACTTCCATTTTCAGTGCATCATGGTCTGAAA